>VYZP01049165.1:23313-69711 GCA_013400635.1 Hypocryptadius cinnamomeus | reverse complement strand
TTTTTTTTTCCTCAAGCCTTAAATTTGATTAAATAAAATTCAGTATTTTCTACTCCTGGAGTTTGATTCCTGAGATTTGTTGCTTCCAGTCACTAATATTTCACTCTCGAAGGTTTAGACTGGCTGCTGAGATTGCAGTTTGTGGATAACTCAGAAATGGTGAAGGGGTGCTTGTTTTTGTATTTTGCTGAAACTAATTCTTTATAGTTTTTCTTTTCAGTTTGGGCTGTTGAATAATAGATAAGACTGATGCTTTTCTCTGCATTTTTAATGGAAAGTCATGAGCAAGTGAAGAGCTGCAGAATGGTGTAGAGTAACTATAAAATCTCAGGGCATCAAAAAAATTTAAAAGTGCTGATTTTCTTTTGTCCTATTATGTGGTCAAAACTTGTTTGTGTGTTACTCAACAAGTGTCACTTCTCTTGGGT
The DNA here is from genome assembly GCA_013400635.1 of Hypocryptadius cinnamomeus. Classification (NCBI taxonomy): domain Eukaryota; kingdom Metazoa; phylum Chordata; class Aves; order Passeriformes; family Zosteropidae; genus Hypocryptadius; species Hypocryptadius cinnamomeus. Next base: position 69,283 of record VYZP01049165.1, on the reverse strand, counting down.
GGTTTTATGAAATTCTCTTTCTCAGGGCTACTCCTGAGTGATATTTGGTGATGAGTGCCATGGGCTAAGTAGTGTTACTGGGTTTTGCAAGTGGGAAAGCTTTTGCAGGAACAAAGTTGTCATGTTTGTTTGCAGAAATAAGCCAGTTGTTCTCCGACTGAGAACACGAAGCCTTGTTGACTTCTAAATACAGTCTGCCTTATAATAGGTTTCTGAAGATCAGTGCTTGGTTATTTTTTTCCCAATAGCTTTTCTGCTGGCTAAAAAAAAAGTCGTTGCTCCCAAGCTTTTCAGTCTCTACCACTTCATTGTTTTGAATTTGATTTTCTAGGTCTGGACAGCATGACTCTGCAATGTACCTTCAGCTGCTTCAAAAATTTCCCATAAGAACAAGTTGTGGAATAGAATCTCTTACCTTCTCATCTAGTGACCTTTTATAAATACAAAAGGATTCCACAGAAATGTTCGGAGACATTTGTTTTACTGCATTTCTTTTCTATTACGTGAAGTTAAATCCAGTTTCTCTTATGGGTGGTAATGGAATGCTGGCTGCCTTCACATCCTCATGCCTGCCCACTTGTAATTTCTGACTGGCTTTATTTCTGTGTCTTGTCCAAGCACTGTGTGTTCACTGACTGTGGTTTCTTGTAAACTTTGCTTCTGCAGAGTCTCATTTCAGTAGGTGCAACTCTGAAATCAGGACACGATTGTAGCCTCAAGTATTTAGGAATATAACTTGTGACAGGAGCAGGTGCAGTGTCAGAGCCGGGCTTTAAAATTGGAGATTGAAGGGGGGAGTAGCTTAAAGATAGTTTTGGTTTTGACATGTTCACCTAACAGTTGGGCTCACAGTGTCATTCACAATGAGAATGATGTTGAATTGGTGCCATTTAGCCCTTTGCATTGTTTAAGCTACAGCTTTAATCTAACTCATGTTTCAGGTTGCATGATAAAAGCTTAAGACTTTTATATAATTATTTAACAGTCCCATCAATACAAGAAGAATTGCAAGTGTGTATCCTAATCTCAGAAAACCAAGATGCTGAAAAATGTATAACGAGTGGTAATTGCCTGATGTTTCTCCTGTGATGTTTCTTAACCCCATTTACTTGACAGGACTTCTTCCTGCTGTGTTAGTGGCTCAGTGAGGAGCAGCAGTGGTGCAAGTATCAGGCCAAAGAGATGTGCTAATGAGGAGTTTTTTATACACAGCTTTCAAAGCAGGAGCCCCTGGGCTTCAGCAGTGTTGGTTGTGCAGCAGCATGAGAAATGCAAGGGTTGCACTGCTGGTGGTGTGTGCCTCAGCAGCAGTGCTGGCTTGCCATGTGGGAGAAGGGAGGTTAGTGGGGTGTCTCTCCTCTCAAAACCTGCAATGTCATCATGGCTTCTTTGACCACATCTGCATTGCTGTGACTGCAGAGTTGCTCGAGGGTGTCTTTGATCTTGTCCTCTTCTATTTCTTGTCTCAGATCACCTGAATGGGAGATGAAATGATGACTTTTAGTTACCTGCTGTGGCGTACTGGCTCCCAACTATTGTTGTAAGATAATAAAGTTTGGAGTACTTGCTGTTCATAATAAGCTGCTTCAATTAAAACATTTGTTTCAATAGATACCCTTTCAGCCATTGGAGGTATTGGCCAGATTAAGGTTTTTTCCTCCTACTTGACTTCTGAGAACTGATTGACAGAAAAAAGGAAATTTTTAAATTCTAATACAATTTCTGGCACTTTTTTGCCTGTATGCTTTTTGCTAGCATTCTATATTAGTAAGACTCAACTCTTAGCCTTACAGTTATTCTATAAAATGCTAAGTACATACATCTCTGGAAAAAAAGTCTTCTAGATTGTATCTGTTATGTCAGTACTTCATAGTAGCACTGAAAGCTGCAAGTTCCTTATGCCTATTTAATATCTGTGTGGCTACAGGGATAAAACAGAGAATACTGTAAAATCCAGCTTGTCTGTCAGTAGAGGATTTAAAAGGCAGCTCACCTTGTGATCCATCCTTGCCCAAGTAGAATTCTTATTTTCAATTTACGTAATTTTTTGTGTTAAGAGGTGAGAAACTGCCACAAGATTTTTGGACTCTTGGTTTCAAGGTGATTGTTTTCATTTAGTGCTACACATCTGGGATAGTCCCATCCTGCTGGAAGTATTTGAAGTCTTTCCTGACCATGGGGTGAAACTGAAATGGTGCTCTTCACATGCTTTACTGAAAGTCACTGTGTGACGGTAGCATTGCTAAAATGGCTGCTTTATCTCAGCTTCACAGCACAGGCAGAGCAAATGTATGCCTGCCTGTGAGCATGGTACAGACTCTTTCTTTGGACCCAAAAATGCTCTGGGACTGCCAGGCATTTGTACATGGTGAAGTTGGGCAAAGATGCTTTTACTCCAGGACTCTAATTTTGCTATTTTGAGACTTGGTTATGCCACTGACTCACTGGAATGAAGCCTTCCTCTCTTTTTTTATGTTCTTCAACTAATGGTTTAATCAGCTTTTCATGGAGAAGGAAGCTACTTGACTGTGATTTTTGGTGATCAATACAGAATGAACCTCTAATATCCTTTACTCATTCACTGGAGCATTGCAGGCAGCATATTTTGGTAACAGAAACCACTTGTCTTCACAAATATTCATCCTTCTGCCACAGACAACATAAAATGAAGTTACCTGAATTAAGAAGTCTGCACAAAAGGCCTATTGAATTGTATTTCACCTCAGGACTTGTGTTCTCATCTTGTAGAAGTTTGTGTAAGCTTTGAACTAGCTGTGATTCTTTAAAAGAATCTTCGAGAGTTTCTGAAAAATAAGCAAAGAAATGGTAACCCTGAGCTGTTATCTGAAAAGAAACTTTAAAGTGAATATGATTCCTTTTCTAAAGAAAGTTCTGGACTGGCTTCATTTCAAACTGGTTATACACGGATGTCTTGAGCATCAGTCTTCTACTGAAGTATTTCTGTGCTCTTTTCTGTACTGAATCTCTTTACTGGCCTTATTCTTGAAGACAGGACCAGTCTCCTATTGGCTGTATATAGTTAACCTTGTAGTAAATTAAAACCTGCAATGTTCACTGCTAGAAATGTTGATTCCCATTAGTTGCCTAAATGATTTTGAGAGTTTTAATGGTAGAGAAGCAGTAAAATGGGCTCTCCAGTCTTACTTGTTGGTAAAGAAAATTACAAATTTCAAGTTTATTTTTCTTTTCAATTTACCTTTTGAGGTGCATATATTTTTGTGCCGTCTCTTTATTGTTATAAATTCAGACCTATTTTCAAGTTATATTGGAAAAACATTTGTACCTAACTCTGAAAATTAGCTCAGGAAAAGTAGTTTGAATCTTTACCATTTTCTCACTTGCTTTATTTGCAGCTTCTACAATGCCTTTTTATTTATGCTTCTGCTTTATTCTTTCCTCATGTCTGTTTGAAGTTTATTTCTGCTACTTACAGTCTTCATTGTCTATTTGAGTATACTACTTGTCCTTCATTTAGCCTTTATAATTTTTATCTCCATCACCTTCACTTTCCTTCTTTTTTTTTTTTTTTTTTTTTAAGGTTTCTAGCACCATATTATGCTACTCAAATAGTGCCTGTCCACACAGCATGATAATTTGACTCTATCCTAAATAAAAAAAACCCTTCAGGCCATTCCCAAAGCCTATTGATTTTATGATCTGTATGGTGACAACCTTTGTTTCGTGCTGAAGAGCTAAATCTAGACAAGAAATGTGATTTTTCATACATGTTACCTGGAATTAACAGCATGACAGTGTTTCTTAATAATTGAGGATCTTGCACAGATAAATGCTTTTAGGAGGAAAATACCTAAATCAATGGCAGATGCTATTGCCAAGGCATTCAGAGCCTCATTCTGCATGGCAGCATGTTCACTTGTTGTCATGGAAACCAGATGCTTCACTCCTTGTGCTGCCTGGATGGCTTTGACCACTTCCTGTGAAAGCAAAGGTAAAACAGATGGAAATCTAATGTAGGAATGCAGTAGAATGAAGAGGGAAATGAGATTGCACCCTTGAGCTTCTGAATAGAGGGAAGTTATTTGTTTGCTGCAGTGCAAACTGGCAATATTCAAAGACTAGGGATAACATTGCTTTTGGCACTGATCTTACGTGTCTGCTTAGGGCTGGTCTAATATACCTGGAATATCAATACTTAGAATTAACTGTAGGTGCATATATGTAAGATAAATATATACTTTGTCTTGTTTCAATTTGTCCTTATTCCACTCTTTAGTTTCAAGCCATCAAACTAGCGAGGATTAGTTTTGCCTTATCAAAGCCTGTGCAGACAGTATCTACTTCTTTAGTCACTACCTCACAGTAAAGCATGGCTGGGATGCTTGTGTGTAATAGCACAATTTTCAAAAAACAGAAGGCTGTTTGAAAGTGCCAGCATGTAAAGATCATGCCAGATTCATCCATCCTGGATAAGTGGGCTCTTTGGAGTTTCCAGAGGACTGACATTTAGGACAGCTCTGGCTTACTTTTACCATTTTAATTTGAAACATATTTATGGCCATAGAAAAGCTTTACCTACTTATTACCATTTGTGAAGCCTTACTGGAGCAGGGTCAGTGTTGGCAAGTGACAGTAAGTGACCATGGTGCTGGTTTCTGTGAGGTGTCTGTGCTTATGGAGAGCACAGGTTTCCCCCTTACTGGTATTGAGGCAGACCAGAGGGGTTGTCACTGTGAGCCTTCATGGTTTTCATTGTAAAGCTGCATGTGCTGTTTAATCCCTAGCTCTGTCCACAAGCTTTAAAAATACTTGAGAAGGGTGCAGTAGAGATCTGTCAGAGCAGGGGTCCTGGTACCTGGGATCTGTTGTGGTGCAGGATGGATGCCAGCAGCCGGTTCGCCTCTCTGTAGATGCCGCTGCGGTCGCTCACACTGCACCACTGCACCAGCCTGTTGAGCGGCAGGGGGTCTTGGCCCAGGATTTCGGCTGCATCAGCTGAAGAGAAAAGCATCACCAAGAGGCATTCAAAATCAGAACCCTCAGTCTGTCTGCCACAGGAATGCCAGTGTAGAAGCGACTAGGGCTGTGGACCTGTGCTCAGCAACCTTCGAGAACTCTAATTGAAACACTGAGCTTTTAAAAGATCTTGGAAATATTTTCCAAAGGAATCATACAGAGGAAGGACAAAATAAGCTGTGTCAATAGACTATCATTTTAAAGGGGCTGCTGAAATAGGGCTGAAATAGGCAACTTTGTCTTTGAAAGCAAATATTCTGTTGTGCTACTTCAGGAGGCCTGTCCCTTTCCCATTTGGCTTTTGGCACTTGCACTTTGAGCCCTGCACAAATGCAATTGTGGGCTGTTGGGAGCCTGTTTGTGCTGTTTTGGTGATAATCCATTACTGTTGGCAGTGTGGGAAGCCAAGTCATAGTACAGAATGGCAGCATGTCAGTAATTGCATGACCTGAGTTTTAAGAATGTGTGTTGAACCATGTAGAGGCATTATCAGAAATTCCCCTTACTGTGGAAGAGCCCTTTAATTTGCATTCCCCTGTGTTTCAGGAACCCTATCTCAAGACTTGCTAGAAATATTAGTGTCTGTGGTTGACATTTGAAGAAACCTCACTAGATAACTTGTCCTAGGAAGTGGAACCTCTGTAACAGAAGAGATAGCTTTCATAGAGGCATCACCCTGCTCCTGTTCCTTTACCTGTCTCTTTCTCTGTGTAGTACATTTCTTTTGAGATATGCCGGAAGAACCAGATGGAGCACGCACCAGAAGGTCAGTGTCAATAAACCACATGATTGCTCTGGACATTTTCCAGAAGCTGTAAGTCAGCCCATGCTCTGTCTGTTTTGGGGGAGGGAGATGGGGAAGTACACACACTTACTTTTTAATTTGTCCAGTGCGCTAAGGAACAATCCACGGGTCAAAATCCCACAAGGAATCTGGGAGCTTACAGCCTAACTGGCATACTTTGTTTAGAGGCAAGAGTTACTGGGCATTGCAGAGCTACCTGCATGTTAGCTCCTGTAACGCAAGTCTCTTGTTTCTAGTCAGATGTTCCTTGTTAGTCTGCAGAGATCACAGTAATCCAGCTTAGTACAGGAAGTTGAAGTGAGAGGCTGGAGGATGGAACCAGTTTAAGAGATTTGTGGCGAAGGCAGGTTCTTTACTCAGTTTGACAGGCAGTAGAGCTCTTTGAGATAAACTCCAGTAAATTACTCTTAACAGGAAGACCTTTTTACTTACAATTTATTCAAATTTGTCATTTTATAAGGTTGAACTTTCAGTTGTGCTGAAAGTCCTTTGGCTACTGAAGTGCACAAATTATTCTGCTCCTCTGGAGCTGAATGGTGGAAGAACCAGGAGTTAACATCTCTTTAGAGTAATGAAACTGACAGATCTGCCTGCAGTTTTCTGTGGTTAGGAAGAAACCTGCCTCTTCTGATCTGTAAGCCTCAGCATGCCTGCTGATAGTCAGAGTAATGAATTTATACTAGATAAGGCAATTAACTAATTTAGTGTGGACTTCTTAGTAGATATGTGTTCATAAGAGTTTCAGACTGAGTTAATTAAAGGCAATGTTAGCTCATGGGTAAACAGAATAGAAGGTAATTAAAAGTGGGAGAGTTGTGTGTTCATAGGTGGGAATGGATAAACATTGAGTCTCCTACATATTCTATTCTACTTTGCATTTTGATAATTAATTTGTTTCAGATGCAGAAGTTGTACCTTGTGCCAAATTCAGACTTTGTATTAGGGCTGGTAAATAAAATTTAAAAAGATAATTTTGTGTTTGATAATTTAGATCTATGTTACTGTGATGTCTCAATTTTAAATGTTAAATGCCTTGTCACAATTGAGATAGAACTTTGGAGAAATGACCTTACGATGACTTCTTCAAAGCCTCAGAACAAGAAGATGCTAGGTTTCTGTGTCTTGCATTGTTCATTTCCTACCACAGTGAAACGTAAGTGAAAGCAGCTTTTTACTGGACTGGAAGTAGTGCAATTTAATAGAAGGACTAGATCTAAATTTTCAATCGTGCATGTTAATTTGATAAAATATGCAAATAGTTCTCATATTAAGTGATGTCTGCAGTCGTGCAATGGAGTGCAGCATGGAATATAGCAGAATGAGGTTTTATCCTCTTCCATATAGCTAATGAAGTGATGTCTAATTGTCCTACATCAGTTATCACTTCCCATCACAAAATGGTCTTAAGTGTTCTAGTTTTAACTTGTTATTGCTGCATATCAAGGAATCAGTACTGATTAGTGCTCTAGAGCAGCTGCTCTGGCAATATGAAAAATAGTACCAAGATGCATGGTACCTGTTTTGTGTCACTGTCTGGTAAGAGCTAAGTAAGCCTAAGGATAAATTAAGATATGGAATTATATCTTAATGTAATTCTAGCATTGCATTTTGAGAAACATGCACAGTGGTGTGTGCAGAAAGATTATTGTTGCTTTTTCATACCCCCTCTCTGTGTTAAACTGAATGAAGTACAAGGAGATAATCCAATACATTAACATGAAAAGTAAATTCAACATTTGAGCCACATGAGCAAGACAAAACTGGCAACATGTATAGAAAGATTGGTAGAAATTAATTTCTCCTGCCTTGCTCCACCCCAGCTCCCTTTATTCCTTTTGTGTTCTGTAGTTCTTTATTGATTTGCTGTCTTGTGATTTGACATTAAAACCTGGCTCTTTTTCATCATACTCATGCCTTGCTGCTGTATCTCTGGTGAAAAACATCTTCTTTTTAGGCCTTTGCCTGTTCTCACTGATTGCTACAGATTTGTTCCATGTGGTTTGTTTCTCAACTACCTCTGAGGCTGACTGGGGCAGTCTGGAAAGCCTGCAGCCTCTGGCAACAATCTCTGCTGGAAGCTCTCCAGATGGAGTGGAATTGGGTTAGCAGGACACTCAGCCTGTAGTCTTGCACAGCTTGTTTTGCAGGGGAAGGGAGGAGGGGAGCTCATGGCTGATCTCAGTGAAGTTGCAGGTGCCTACCTTGACCATCTGCTAACATCCGTAATGTTCCGAGGAGTTTAAACTGCACAGGAGGGCTCTCCGACCTGAGAAGCGCCTCGATCCGCTCTGCAACGCCTTCCTCCAGCATCTGAACCTTGCTGACAACTAGGAAATGGGAAAGAGGGGTTGATGTGAGGCTCAGTAACGGCACAAACATCTGAAAATGTAGATATGACATAACTGTTGTGAATGGTGTGCTGTGTTAGGCTTCTAGTGAAAAGTCCAACTTGTTAGTGAGCTCAAAAATTAAGTCAGGACTACTTGAGTGCTTAGACTTCTCTTTTGGGCTAAAACTTTCATAGGAACTGCTCTTGGGTAGTTTTGGTTACTTTTGATCTTAGCTCTGCACAGAACAAAGTACATAAACCACAGCATTATTGTTTCTCTTCCTTTTTCTAGTTGTAATAGGTTATCCATCCAGTTGCCCAGTTGCTTGAGGAAGCCTGTTCTGTGCTAGCTCATCTTAACTGAACTGGGGAGCAGAAGTGATTTACTCAGCCACATTCTTGGAAATGGATTTTCTTTTTGTATTTGAGCTCACTGATGCCCTGTTGTTCATGCCTTTGTTTCTGCACTTTCCTCTCCTCATTTTTGTGTGTTTGCTCCAGTGGTTGGTGCAGTAAATCCCTTGTAGTAATCAGAAGCTTGTCTGCAAGGAGTCTTAATACTGCTTAACTGTGCTACCAAAAGCTGCTTCCTCCAGAGCAATTTTTTTCCTATCTTCTGCATATGTTTTTGGGGGAGTGGTGAAGAAGATTGAACAATTAAATGAGGGAATTAACTGTTATATCCCTCATCCTTTTATTGGGCAAATTGAGAAGCACACCCTATTAGGTAACTTGCTCTTAATGCCCTTGTTCTTCAGTGGCACAGCCTGACTCCTTTTACTAGATCATAATGTCTTTTTAATTTTTTATAAGCATCTGTTATCTTTTAAGATCAATGCTTGAATTGAAGAGTTTTCTATGTCTGTTTCCAAGTGTTCACCCATATTTAATTCATGTTTATGGATTTCCATTCAGTGTCTTTCATTTTTCTTTTTCAGGTAGCAGATTATATTGTTGAAAGTGATAGTTTGTGTTTCTAGAAGTGTTTCTGTTAGAGAATACTAACAGACATTACAGATAAATTACATATTTTTATGGATTGATGATGAAAAGTATATTGTAGGAATAGCATTTTAAGTCCACACACTTGGGAACATCTAAAATGGTTTGTAATAGAATTGAACAGAATAGATAATCAAAATGCTGTATGTTGATATTTTATAATTGAGTTGAACTTTTTAAAATGCAGATTCAAAGAAGATTAAGATTTACTGGTTCTGTATATTATTAATGAATATTAGCTTTATAAAGGAGAAAGTTTGACATCCCTACCAGGTGTCTCCACCCCATTCTCTGTATTTTAAGCTATGAACCCTGTTCTGATTTTTCTTTTTGTCTTGAGCTGATGTGTGCTGTTAATATGAAATTACTGCAGCAGCTGGTAATGAGATTACACTTCGATATTTAAGCTCTTGATGTAGATGAGGAACTCCTGATGAATTATTCAAATATATGTTCCTGCAGGGGAGGGGGAAAAGGTCAGTTGCCCCTCAGAACACAAGGGGCTGGTATTGGTGCTGGACAGAGCTGCAGGGATGGCCCCTCTGTGCAGAGGGTGGCAGTGAGCGGGTGGTGTCCAGCTGTGCACCTGGGACAGCGAGGCTCTGCAGGGCGCTGAGCGCAGCCTGGTGCACGGAGGTGTCCCCGCTCTGCACGTGCCTCTCCAGCAGGTCCAGGAGCTGGTGAATCACCTCCAGCTGCAGCAGGCGCAGGCAGTTCCCGTCTGAAGAGAGAGGCACAACCAAGCAGGTGAGAGAGGTAAGAAACACAATGACTGATGCTGAATGAATTCAGAATTCAGGGAGTCTTTGCCCTGAAGACTGTTTTCGTGTCTTGCTAAGATCAAGACTATAGCTTTTGCATTGTTTTTTGCAACCTTCAGCTCTTTAGAGAGAAGTGAGCATCAACTACCTGTGAACTGATGCTGAGACAGACTCCAGTGGAGCTTAGCTCCAGAGAGCTTTCAAAGGACAATCACTGTCAAATTCAAAACCATAGGTTCCCCAGTCTCTTTCTTTTCCCTCAGTGCTGCTGTATTTTGCACTATACATGTACTAGAATACCAGTGGTATTTTTCATTTCTCACCAGGACAGCTTTAATGCTCTTTAATTTTGCTATTCTACGGATTTAAGACACTATTGTGAAACCAGGGATCTTACCCACCTATGGTAAATCTGATTACTAGTTCTATACTGCTGTTATTCTTTGTTTCTATGAAATAAATTGTCATTAATGACTCCTTGAAAGAATCAGAGCTAGGTTTTTCTTACCTCTTTTGAGAAACCCATTTTCTGAAATGAGAAGTCTATTTGTGTTGCGCTCCCATGAAGCTCAGAAAATGAGTTGACCAGGAGAGATCTGATTTATTAAATCCCAGTGAAAGAGCAGATTTGTACATTCCAAAAAAACTACCACTTTGCCCAGCAATGCTCTGCAGTATTTTGTCAGTGCATGTCCGGATCTCTCCTCCTGTCTTTGCTGGACAGGTGGCAGCTTTGTTTTTAGAAGCTGCTTAGCTCACCTTGTTAGGAAATGAGAAAGTTCCGCTATAGAGCAAAAGGAAGCCCCCTCCTTTCTGAAGGAAGTTTTCTGAAGATGCCTTTAGGAAAATAATTTTCTGTATTTTGCTTTATGCAGTTTGTTATGCCTCAAGAGAAGTATATGCCTGACACACGTGAACTCTCCTTTTTGTGTGCTTTTGCCTTGTGGAAGTTGTTTGTTAAAAATGGCAAAACAGGGAACACTAAATAGAAAGACATATTCACCTGGAATAAAGAGTTATGCATGGAACTATACACACCTCATGCAAGTACATGGTCAGACCAAAAGTAGCTCTAGTACTTTGTTGCAGTAATAAGCAGATGTGACTCAGTTTCTTCATGCAGAAGAGCCAAGTGTTACAGAGTTACAGCCCATGTAACTCTAATTGGTTCATAACTTTCTTGCCACTCAATTAATTAGTTAGAAAATGCTTGTATGTGTATGTGCTAAGACTCGCTTTACCCAGGTGTCTACATATTTTCTTTGCAAATTCTCATGGGACAGACTCCTTGTTTTTTGCAGGTGCAAATGGTTCTCTTACCAAATAGTTTGTTGTGCTCACTGCTTCTCACTCCTCTGATTCTTTCTTATGGGAACTTAGAGGCTTAGCTGGTAATTCATCAGAGCAAGGCCTGATTTTATAAAGCCTTTTTTTTTATAATTTCTCTTCCTGTATGCAACAGTACTTCTCATGGTTCTAACTGAATTTACAGACTGAGGTGTACAGACTTCTAATTTTTCTAAATATGTATAGCATGTGAGAGGGGCCTTAGTAATTTTAACACTTTTACTAGTTTGGATGTTGTTTCTACCTCAAAGTCATAGACACTCCTGTTGTCTTTTGAACGAGTGCCTATTATTCTTTCCATCTCTTAACATTTCACTTAGTAGCCTGTTTTTCCTCTGTATTCTTACATGTCAGATCAGAATTTGTCAAATGCTTTTAAAATGTAGCTGGATATTTTCATGAGAGAACTGTCAGTCTGTGAAATAGTTAGAATTCTACTCACACAGAAATATTTTGATACCATTTTATGCATGCATTCTCTAAAGCTGATGGTTTTGCTTGTCATTCTTCAAGTGTTCTCTTGCCTAGTCCTAATCTTTGGAGATCAGAGTATATGAGGAAAATTGCCCAGTCCTCCTTAAGAACAGGTTCCATAGAAATAGGTCACCTCTTTTGGTCTGGTAAAATTCTACAGGGAAAATATTTTAATCTTCCTATAGACTAACCTTAATTGAACTTAATTTCTCTCCTCCCCCCACCTCTCAAACTGAAGAATGTCAGAATTTTTTTTTCCCCCCTCATGTAATAAAGTGCAAATAGGCAGAGCCCATTAGTGGTTTCCTTGCTTTGATTGTCACAGAGCTCCAAATTGCTTTTCTCTCCTATGGAGTTTTTGCTTGGGTAGCAGTAGAACATTCAATTTAATGGCTCATAGTTAGTCTGATAGGAACAGCCACTTTTCATAGCTGCAAAAGCTCTCTGTCATCTTTTCACTGCCTAGAAGTCATTTGATGCTGAGAACAGATTTCCATAGGATTTTTTTTCTCTCAGATTAAAAGCTGTGCATACATCAGTGGCACACGCTGAGGCATGAGAAGGATTATTCACTTCTTCCACATGAAACATCTAATGCTGTTGTGGGGAAGATGGGGGGAGAAGAGCAAGTGACAAAGCAAGCCATTCAGCTGAGTAAATTGAAATAGCCAGTTAAAGGCACTGGGGGCACTTCTGTGGCCTTTGGAGAGCCATGATGCACAATGGCTGATTCAGAGCAAGGTATGAGGCAAGGAAGAAAGGGAGTCTAGAAAGGTTGTGAGGTGGAGATGGAGAGATGCGTGGATGATAGCTTGGTTTAAAAAAAACCACCATAACCAACATTCAGACAGATGTGAGGGATTTCTCTCAGAATTAAGCACCTATTAATGCAGAAATTTGAGCAGTTTTGTTAATTGAGTTTGAAGCCAGTACAGTAGCTATCAATGAGATAGGACAGGAAGTGTGGGGGGGATCTTTTGCTGATTGATTGAGCACAGCATGCTTTCCAGGAGTCTGCACATAAGAATATCTCTTTCTCTCTGCAGAGTATAAAGGCTCATTGCTTTCTATAATAGGAATTGAAAGATAAAATGGCTTATCTTGAGATTTCTTCCCATCTCAATATCTGAGTAATCTTCCCTTCCTAAAAGTGATTTGAAACGTAAAACAGGAGTAACTCTGTGGGTTTTTTTGTTTGGGCTTTTTGTTTGTTTGGGGGTTTTTCTGTGTGTTGTTGTAGGTTTTTTGTGTGGTTTTTTGTTTGTTTGTTTTTTTGGTTTTTTTTTATTTTTTATTTCTAACAAATATATTTGCCATTAAGTATTTCTAGAGTCTCCTCTCTAATAAAGTGTGGTTCAGTAAAAAAAAAAAGTTCAAAGGCTTGCATACTTGATCACCCCTTTCTTTACGATTATGCCCCCCAAATTATTTTAGTATCTGTAGTATCTGTAACTTAAAAGCATGCAAGTCTGTAGTCTGCAGAAGACAAAGTGACTATTGCAGAACCAGGGAGTACTGAAACCTGATAGTGTTGGTTTTCTCTGCACTCGCAAACAGTGGCTTTCCATCTTTGAAGGGTAGAGAATAACCAACCTTACAATTTCTTTTGTAAAATTAGCAATAAGCCTTGCCCCGTCTTGGTACCTGCAAGTGTCTAGATGTGGTGCAAGTATCTGTGTGCTAAGAGATGATGCCACAGCCCTTAGCAAAAACCTTCTGTATGTACTTATTTGTGTTATGAGAAATAGAGAATATCTCATATCTGATTATAATTAGTCCCCAAACTGAGCTGTTCTGTCAGTCAGTGATGACTTAGTTTGTTGTTAAGGTTAATAATTGAAGACCTTTATGTTGTTGATTGCTTTGGGGTTGAGAGTGGTGGGATGCAGTGTAAGTGGCCAGTTCTTGATATTTTTTTTTTTAATCCATGTTGCCCAAAATACAACATGGCAGTAATATAAACTAAGTTACTGTTAGGCACAAGCACTGGAATATAGGCTATAGAAATGAAAAGGGTCATGCCTGAGAAGAATTCCTGCAAGGATGATAAGAAATTGTGAATAGGTCCCTGTTTAAGTAAAAGAAACCAATGGAAATGGATACTCTTCTGCTAGAGAAACTTTTGGATGCTAATTCTTTATGTGCCTGGCCTGTAATATTCCCCTTTTTACCTCCAAGGAGCAGAGAGATGATGAGATCAGATACAGCCTTCACAATGCATGTATCTTCAGCCTGGGAACTGCCTTGGAGCCTCAGCAGGATCTCAGACAGTGCCTCTGGCACACCTGCATCCACCAACTGCACTTTCAGAGCATCTGTAGAGATCACAGAAAGAGCACATTAAAAGCTTCTTGGCTCTTTGTGGAAGCATTTCAAACTAGAAAGCTAAATCCTTGAACTTTAGCCAGTCGTTTTTCAGGTGCAGTCACAGTTTTGGTTTTGTTTGTAACAGCTTTCTGGAGCTAGGATGACACCAGGGCAGAATGAGCAAAGCTTTCTGCATTGGTCTTTGACATTTCTTGTGTTGCCAGTTATGAGCTTTTGTGTCTTTAAAATCTGTGCCAGATATCTAGATATTTTTAGTGTCAGTGCTTGTACTGCTGCTTAGAGAATGCATCTTCACAGAGTCACAGAATATTCTGAGCTGGAGGGGATCCCAAGGAGCAGCGAGTCCAACTCTTAAGTAAATGGCCCAAACAGGGATTGAACTGGTACCCTGTTGTTCTGATTTTTAAAATTAAAAAATGATCTGTGTTGCTGCTTTCCTCTTACCCACCATGGAGAGTAAGTGTGATTCTGCTGTCTTTTGGATCTACTGAAATGTAGTGGAATGGTGCTCTCTTCTTCCTTCCTTTGTTTTCTCACCTGCTCACGTGTTGTTTGGGCCAGGATCTCGCATGTTCTTGGGGCTTATTTCTCCTGAAAGCCTTGCTGGTTCTGTTAGCAGGATCCCATGGCAAACTTGGAACCCAGACCTTAAACCACTGCAATATCCAGTCTCCCCTTGTTCCACCCAGACCAAAAGGAGCCTTACCATTTTCTGCAAGTGCTTGCAGGACCTCAAAGACAATTTCTAACCTCTCATGGCTCTCTGCTCTCCTCAGTTGTTTCAGCAGTTGTTCAGCAACTTTTGTCATGCTTAGAGCTTCCTTGGCTGAATCTGTGTATGTGATAAAGTCAGGATTTTGAATTTTTATTTGATAAAATGTTTAAAGATATCTCCCTATGATCTGACATGATTAGACACTGTTTTTGAAGGCTTTTTCTGTTCTTGTAGACTCTTCTCTTTCTTTGAACAGCACTGAGACAGCAGAACTCTATCCCTTCTCTCCCCCAAGTTCTTTAACTGCTTTTCTGTAACTTCTGTAGACCTCATAGGTGTCAAATTAATCTTGGCTTAATTTCACTGACTAGTAAAAGTCCATCTGTAGTATGATTATTTAATATAGCAATTGGCACATGTCAGTTTGCTGTAGCAGTATATTTTTTGCCTTTGATTAGGTGCTTCTGGTCTTGCTGGCACCCTAAACATCTGCAAGATGTATTTTAGCAAAGCTTGTCACTGTTTGACATAGAATACATTTCAATTGAATATGGTATTAAATAATATAACAGCTATAACAAGGACAGACCTCTTTAGAGAATAATGTGACAGTGTGATATCATGTCCCCTTCCCTGCATATCCCCCTAAATGCAAGAGGCAGTAGATCAAATCTTAGCCAGACCATATATAGAGGGTAGTAATAACTTTGTACTTGGTCTTTTTCTTGCATTACTACTCACGACTTGTGTAAAGTAGGGCAAATATATTTTAAATTAGTCGAGATGCTTTTGCTTTGAAAATTATGAAAATGGAAGCTGTTTTAATAAGGTATAGAAATTTAATTATTAAATAGAAATTAAATTTTAATAAACAATCTTTTAATGTACCAAATCTGAAGTAGTTGAAACTGTCAATTTATCATGTGAAGTGCCATCTCTTCATTTGGGGTCAAAAGCTGGCTGTTAAACTTAATTGTTTTAATGTAGTATAAGTAATTGCTGGTACTCCACAAAAGAGTAGTTATTTCTTCAATCCAGATACTGTGGCCAGTTCCTGATTAGATAGCAGTAGTGTTTTAAAAACAAAGCCCGTACACCAGCCCTTCCCCACCCCAGAAACGAAGGAGAAAAAAAAAAAAAGCCCACAAACCTGTGGGCATGAAAAGGCAGTGACAGTGTGATGATATTTTGCTCTAAGATGCAGAAACTTAAAAAAAACTTTAAAAAAGACCTTACTTACCAAGGTCTGCCAGATTGTACAAGGCCAATAGAGCAACGTGGACAAGTGGTTCACTCTGTGCATAGTCAGTTAATATTCGGACCAGTGATGGGATCACTCCAACCTTCACCAGCTCTTCCTGAAGGCTGCCTGGTCAGCAAAGCAGAGGTGTTAAAGGTGCTTAAATCAGGAACTGATTAAATCAGTGGAAAGGGTCCAACTGAGATGCTTAGCAGCAAGGTAGTCTGGTTCTTTCTCACACTGTTAGAATTTGTAAAGCTGTTGGTGGTGGCTTCAGGCTCTTATGAGTGTGGAGGAAATGTAAGTTTGGAACAGATTTTTGCTAAACCTCCTGGTTTGACTTGGACTTAAGGTATTAACCACTGTGTCCATCCATGTGTGCTTGCTGAGGAGAAACCTGATAACTGTTTTCTTTCTTTTTGTAGTTTGTTTTGTAATGAATAAAAGCTTAAAATCTGAAATGGTTTTGAGGGTGCCAAGAACTGCAAGATACAAATTGGACAGTTATGGTTGCTTAACAGCACAGTGGCACTGCTTTTGCAGCAGTGTCTTGCTGAGAGCTGTGCTGCTGCTTGGCTGACAGAGTGCATGGCAGACACCAGGAAGGCTCTGGTGCTATTGTAGCATAGGCATTTGGAATTCACACAAGGAATTGGTGAAGTTAATTTTTCTTTTCTTTGATGCGTTTATTGCTGCATTAGTAATAGGATTTATTAAAGCGTGTCACAGTCGTCTTGGCAAATCTGTGCAGGGCCTGTGCTCTGCCAGAAGGGAAGCAGATGTGCAGCATGGCCATATGCTGCAGCACTGCTGTGCACAGGAGTTGCATGAGCAAGTGGGAATGAAATTGTAGGGAAAAGCTTTTTTAAACTCTTGTGTCATTCCCTGATGAATACATGTAACTCGCAGGGAGCTTAGTGGAATCTACAGCAGGTACCCATCATGCTGTGATTTCATAAGAACAGTGAAGGAGGCAAACCCACAAGTTTCTGAGTAAAGTTGTACAGATCCACACTAGAAGGATTAGAGAAGGTAGGTTGAAGGCAGAGAGTAATGGATATGACATACTGGGTGAAAATTTCCATATTACTTTAGTATACAGTAAATATTTTGGGCAGTCTGGGAGTTAAAGATGAAAAAATCTTAAACTGTTTTGGGCAAGTAAATGAAAATTGTTTAACTTTTGAGCCCAGCTAGCAGGCTGGTGCCCAGGGAATTTGGAGCACAAAGATGTCCTGCATGCAAGCAGTGGTTCTCAGACAAGACTATTCCTTGCATAGATAAATATATCAGTAATTTTTTAATCTCTTTTTCCCTAACACACTTTTTAAACAAGTGCTTTGCTTTATGGATGTTCTTATTACTTTGGAAGAAGTCCAAGCCGTTCAGGCTTTGGACTCAAGGCAACTCTGCAAAATTGGTTAAGATATGTGTGAGGCTCTGCTCTTCTTGTGATTTCAAAGCAGTTCTGACAGAGATGTGCCACTTGAAGTCAAAAATGTAGGGGGGAAGCCCATAGTTCAAGCAGTGCTTGGGGTGCATTCAGCCAGGTGTCTGTGAGCTCTGTGAACTGCATACCTAACTGGAGGCTGAGGTGCATGATGTGCTCAGGTCTCATAAAGCTATTATGAGTTAAAGGTTGAAATGCCTTTTAAAATGATGCCTCAGAGCCAGGGAAAAGCAGATTCTCTTCAGTGGATACTTACGGTTATCGTAACAGATACGGCCAATGGCCCTCCCAGCGTGGAGCAGCATTTCTTGGTCCGTGCTCTCCAGCAAAGGTACCAGTGTTAGAACCAAATCTGCTTCAATACATGGTTTCTTCATTTCCTCTGTGTAGATAAAAGACAGGGATTTCCAGCTTTTGCCATTTAGGAATAAAACAATTGCAATAGCAATAGCTGGTAGCCATGAAACAAAATTCAAGAGTGAAAACATGAAGGTAATGTGCTGTGAGATGCCTTGTAGTAATATTTGAGCATCACTTACCATTTTTGGCTATCTCTGAGATCACGTGGGCTGCTTTCACTGCACATCGTGGGTTGCCCTTCAGGATTTTTGCCAAAGTTGGGAAGATCGCACTCCCTCTGAGTAGGTGGAAGGATCTCTGCTCTGCAGTGATAAGAGTGTTAGCAGTACCTGCAGTAGGTTTGCAGCTGATTTATTCACATGTTCCTTTGTTTCCTAGAGTCCTGAGTGGGTATCTGTGGGATCCAAGCTTCTGATTTAACAAGGTTCTTAAAGGCTGTCTGAGTCTGAATATGTGGGCACAGTCATCTGCTTGAATTGCAGCAAGTGTGGTTCCAGCTGATTACTCTGCTTTGTGCTGAATTGAAGCAGGGGTGGCAAGGCAAAGAGGAAAACAGTTTCATCTTCTCTGACTATAAAAGGATGCCTGCATAAGGCATGGGAAGTGAGGGATTAAGATGCTATTCCTGAGGCATGGCCTAGCAATTAATTCTGTAGGTAGGCACAGTACCTTTTATTAGAGTAGCAATTAGAACAGACAATTCCCTTAGCCTTTTTTCATCAAAAATATGGCCAGCTGGCCTGAAGATAGTAAATCACCATCTGCCAGGAGACTCAAATAAACGCAGGTTTATGTCATTTTAGGAGAATGTGGAAAGGCTTTAGGGACTTTTGTGTAAGTAGACTAGAAACTACTTTTAAAATGCCTGACCTGATAGGGTCACCCTAAATTAATCCTAGGAGTTTGTAATAAATAGAATATAAAACCTGGAATTTCTCTGGAGCCTTTGGTATTTTACTGACCAGAAACTTTATCTGGTCACAGGTAATTTTGTGAGTTTTATACAGAGGGAAAAGTAAGCAACACAGCCTGACGACAGCTATAGTTTCAGCAGCAATCACTTCTTGAAACAGAGATTATCACAGTAAACAAAACCTGCCATAAATTCTTTTGAATTGTGCAAACAGTTAATTGGTGATCCAGAGTGATACTTAACTATCTTCAGTAACAGCCAGGAGAATTCCATTCAAACTTTCAAGGATCTGATCTTCAGCTTCTGTGTCACCTCCACAAAACCCAAGGTGTTCCAGGTGCTTATTCAGGGTTTCTAAACAGAATGGGATAGAAAACTTTGGTGACCCAGCATGGAAAATATTGAGTTCCTTGTGTTAATGCTTTTCAGTGCTAATGTCTTATTATAAAATAATTTCCTGAGGGGTCAAGATCTAAATATGCTCATTTATTCCAAGAACATGAGGTCAAAGGCATGGTCACTTCTCAGGCAGCACACAGCTCTTGTGCAGGCATAAACATGCAGGGATAAATTCTATCTGGAAACAGAAATTAACATATAATAACTGTGGCAGAGTTTGAGGTGGGCAGAAGAGAGGAATAATTACAGGACCCAAATCAAGCCTGTCATTTCTAAATACCTGTTTATCATAAAGGCAGTACTTGCAGATCAACTATCTACTGTGGCAGTGGCCAGTAGCACAAACAGATGGGGTTAGAAACAGATGGGTAAACTACTTCTCCCTTTGTTTCTGGCAACTTTGGCCTTTGGAAACATACCTAATATTTACATCAATATGTATCTAATGCATGTTGATCAACTTTTATTAGGATTTTTTTTTACCTGTATAAATTAATTCATAATTTTTATCTCCACATCACACAGTTCCACAGTTTCATTGTTGTAAGAGGAGGATGCTTCCCTTTGTTTTAAAATATTTACCAAAAAGGTCAAAGCTGATGGCCTTTGAGTTGCTGTCATAAGAAAGAGAAATTATTCTTCACTATTTTCTCTTCCATGTCTGTCATAATCAGATGGATTTTTATTATAGTCCTCCTTTGTAATTCCACTGCCAATTTGCTTAGTATTTACAGGAACTTTGATAACTTGCCTGAATATTTTTCCAGCTCACTTTTATTCTTTGTGAGGATCTAGAATTTGAAAGTGTTCTCAAGACTCAGATGGACTGGGATTCAGACAGAGATTGTCATGTTTTGTTTTCTACTCTGTTAATTCTTTGTCTTTCTCTATTTGAGAATGGCTTTTGTGCAGTTAATCAAAATAATCTCTTACCTTCCAGGCAGCAGGAGGTAACTTAAACCTCACCATCATTTATAATTTGGCCATCTTTTCCCCATGTAGGTTGTTCTGCATTTGCAGACACTGAGCTTGATGTGTCCCTTTATCCCAAGTCACACAGGCTGATACAATTTTCCTGTAATCCTCTACAGTAAAATTTGAGTACTCCAAATAATAAAAAACTCCTTACCATTCTGCTATTTCTAGGTCATTTATTAATATATTGAATTGCACAGGTTCCAGCAAAGCTAAGCTCTAATCATTTTGGCTTTCTATTGTAAAAGCAGCCTTTATTCTGCTCTTTAGGCTTCATCAGATAATCATCTTTCATATCCCAAGATAACTTAGATAAAGGTTATTGGAAGGTTTGTAGAAATTGAAATGCATTAACAGTATCTCCTTTAAAGTATCTCCTTTATTGATCTTCTTATCAGTTCCTTAAAAATATGTTTAGAGATGGGTTGAGACAGGTTGTGGAGGTTCACCTCCACAAGTCAGAGAGACTATCCTTTTTTATCCTGTCTGTGTTTAGTATCTCTGTGCTTTACTGTAATCCTACAATTTACCTGTGCAGAGATCAGACTTCTGCATTTTAATTTCCCACATTCCTTGCAACTGTTTTTGTAAACTCATCCCACTCTTACTGCTTCCAACTTTATTAATGCTGTTGTTGATCTCAGTGTATTCTGCATGCCATAGTTAATGATGTAATGAATCATCTTTTAATCTCTTATAGACTCTGTAATATAGCATCCAATTCTGACAGCTGGTTACCACTTATTTTATTGTTTTGTTAGAAATTTTCTGTCCTTTTAATATGAAGATTCCTCCATCTGCTTTCTAAAACAAAAAGACCTAGAGTGGCTGCAATTAATGTAAGAAATATTGCTGGAAAACTGATGTCTGAAGTAGTTAATGTTTAGGCTATAATGTAGGATGTTACCAAAACTGTAGTAAAATAGCATTTCTGCTTCACAAACAGCTTCATTGAAAATGCTGACTCATGAATCATGCGTCAGAAATTATTTGATGAGGATTAATAATTGATCACTTATTTTTGTTTGGTGAACTCGCTGTATTCTCTGTCCCTTATGTATCTATTAATTAATGTGAGATTTTTTTTTTAAATGAAAACACATGAATTCAGTGCATACAGGAATTTACCTCTGAGGAACAGAAGTGTCCTGAGCTGTTTTGAAAAGAGGGTGAAGTAAAGGGAGTTGAAGTAGGATCTAATTAAAAGCTGTTACTGCCTATTGTGAAGAAAAATTTAGCTTAAAAAATTAAAAGCAGTTACTTAAAATCAGATTTGCTTTTGTGCTTTAAAGAAGCTGCCATCTCCAGAAAAATATCTCAATTCATCAGTTCCAGTTCTTCTGCCAAAATTTGCTGAATAAATAATTTTGTGTAAATGAAGTACAGTAGAATGCAGCTTTTTTACACAAAAAAACCCAGAAAAAAACCCAAACCACCTGAGCAACCTGACAGTTGAATCAGGTTTGATCTTAAATGAACATCTAGTGGGAGTGGACAGAAGGCTACAGCTGCTGATTGAGCAACATGAAATAAATTAGAAGCCTATGAGATTGAATTATCTACTGAATTCTGCTTTCAATCTTATCAAGACCCAAAATGTGTTGGTATTTGACTTCTAGTACTGTGCTCTCTAATTTGAGCAATAGTGATGTTTGCAAATACATTTCTAAGATATTTCTAATTAGGATCTATAAAGCTATGGAAAAGCAGGATTTCTTAAGATGGAGGAGGTTGTTTTACAAATAACAGGGCACAGTCTATACTGGCGTCTCATTGGGTCAGTACAGTGGTGACTACAAATCCAGATGCTTTGTCATTTCTCCAGGGAATGGATAGTAGAATAGCACCATATGCATGATGACAAAGTCCTTATGAAACACCTCTCTGGTATTTGTCTGTAGTATTTTGAAATGAGTAGTATGAGCGGTAGCTGACTGAAGAGTTACATATAAAAGCCTCACAGAAAGCAGCATTTAACTAGAACAGTATTAAAATACTGAATCCTTTTCTCAGGGACTCAGAATTTTATCATGCTTGTTATTCATAAAAATTTGATTAACATAACCAGCTTGGGACTGATTCCTCAATACTCCTTGTGTTTAAGTTCATGCTTCTGCAGGGGCAGTGAAGCAGACAGCGTTAAGATAGTTATTTATGTGAAAAAGTAGTAGATAGAACATGTGCAGATTGTGACTAAAACTGACCAGAATAGCGTATTTATTTCTCCTTTGTGGAAAATTCTGGGGTGCTGATATTTTGTTTCATCCCATGCTGGAATAGATTGTTGGCACAGTGGAGCTAGAGGCAAACCAGAAGGATTTGTTTCAGGTTTTTTGCAGAAGTGGTTCTTGGCCAGCTGGGGCTGCGTGGCGGCGGGGAGCCAGACTGGAAGGGTGCCAGCCAGGCCAGCCAGCTGGTCAGACAGCAGGGACTGCCCACCCCCCTGGCCTCTGAGCAGGCTTTTAGCAGAATAAACATGTTCTGAAGGAATACTATTCGTTCTCTTGAATCAGCATTTTTGTTAGAATATTGCTCATCAGCTTTAGTAATTCACTGTAGAAAAGAGGGAAATGGGCACTCATTGCCTTCAGGGCCTGAGTTTAGAAATCTCTTGAGACTGAGGTACAAAAGGCTTTTTTTCCTGAGGTGAAGGCTTAGATTATTAATTCACACATAAATCTGTACATAGGATACTGAGTAAGAGGCATAGGAACCAGGCTTTTGTTGTGGGAGTTGGTTTTTGATCACCCTAATGAGAGCAGAGACAGTAGTGCAGAAAACGTGCTGTAGCACAGCAACTTCATGTGGCTTCTGCAGTGGGGAAAGAGCCATGAGGAGTGAGCTCTTTGGATCCCTTGAACCACTGCTGTGTCAATTCTCAGTGCTAGTTTTGACCTATAAAGTCCTCAGAGACTGAGAGAATCCCATACATCTCCCTCTTTCAGCATCTGATTTTGCCCCTTCTGAAACAACAATTGCTTGATTTTTTCCTTTTTATAGCCGCTCACATGTGCAGAAATTATTTTCTTTGTTTCTAGAGAAAGTATAGATTCTATACCTCAATATAAATGCTACTCATGGTATTACTTATTGTTATTTGGGTCCTGAGCAGTGTGAGCCAATTTGAGGGCTTGAAACAACTTAATCTAGTCAAATGCCTTGTGTTTCCTGCCTCGTCCTTCAGTAATTTCACATGCTGAGCTTATTCTTGCTGTCACTTACCTGTAGTATAGTTTAGAAGGTTCTTCCATGGCTTATTATCATCAGCATTACTCAAAACAGAAAAACAAGGTAATGTGTTTTTCCAGAGTATAAAGATGAGGTAGTTATTCACAATAGAGATTTATTTAGCTTTGTCTAATGTCTCTGGTAATAGATGATTAAAGAACAGTAAACGAAGACACTATATATCCTTTCCCAGGTATGCTTTCTTAACTTCTAGTAATCAACTCCACAGGGATCTTCTTTGGTGGAAGTTTCATGTTATTTAATTGCACTTAAATTCATTAAAGTATTTATGTTAACTTTGTTTGTAATTTAGCTTGCAGAACATGGACTAGAGATAAGTGCCACAAAGTAATTTCGGATTGAAAGAGAAAACAACTCATTCTTTTCTTTTTCTTGCTGAAATCTGGCCTTCTCTTGGCTGTAGTTTGCTGTGAATGTATTGTATCACCAGGGCAGGAAACATAAGTCTCTATTTTGACGTATCCTGTGTAACAGCTGAGGGATGAGGGTTAGGGTTGAGAAACTCCTAGGGTTCTGCAGGTCAAGAGCAGCTGAAAAGCATCAGATGTAGGCTGAAGAAACTAAAATTTCAACTCATAATACTGCAAAATAGCTGATGGGTTTGTCTAGCAATGTAATAAAAAACAAAGCAAAAACGGAAGTTGACCTGCATTTATGTTAGTGTAGCAGCCTGTAAAATCATGGCAAAATCTTGTAGCTGTAAGTTTCCATTTTCTCACAGTATTTTTTTAATGCTCTTTCCTGAAATAGATAAAATAATTCCTGGTTTGTTGTGGCATGTCGTAAATGAACCTATGGTAATGAATGTACCTGTATGCTGAGTAGAAGTATTACTGTATAGTAGTTGAAATAAAGCTCCAGGTCTCCTTGTCTGGGAATGTGATATTAAATTTGTTTCATATGAAACATAAAGGTGTAAATTGGGGATGGAGAAGTCCAGGAGGGCTGGCAAGTGTGTGTTAAGAGCAAATAAAGCCTGTAAGGTCAAATACATTCCTGCTGGCTGTGAGTGGTGCAGCTACATGATTATAGCATTTTGCTGTAACCAAGGGTTGCAAAAGCTGCTGCTTTTGATTTTGTTACCAGGGAAGGGAGGAGAAAGATACAATTCAATCCAAGGCAAGATTTTTTTAATTTCTCCAGTGGTGAATTATTGTATTTCGTCTCTAGAAAGTCATGCAACTGTTTTGGGACTGGGCTGACTTATATTCTTTCCAATAGAACTATCTTATCATGGTACATGAAGTAGAGTATTGGAGGAACAGATCCCCCATCTCTTCAGCCTTTCAAACCCATGGCAAGGAAATTGTCCTATAAATCAGATAAGCTATTATCTATGTCTCCATGGAAAGCCACTTACGGCCATGTTAAAAGATACATTTTGTGTCTTTGTCACTGCACTCAGGGGTGATGAGATGTAGGAGAAAAATCATGAGATTAAAAAGGACCTGGGGAGAGAATTTAAAACTAATATCCTGAGGATGAAAGGGATATAATTATGAACAGCTTCTGACCTGGCTGGTTTTTAACTCTTGTTCCTCTGCATTCTTCAGGAACTCTGTTCAAGGAGGAAAGGAGTAGGAATGTATGAGTATAGTCTTTCCTAGAAAGCTGGAGCCCTGTCATTACCTGGGAATTGAAATATCTCCTTCCACCCACTTTCAGAATCTGAAAAGGCCCATATTTTCCTCAATATTCTTTTCTCCTGATCTAGACTATGGTAATTATTCTCAATGTTAATGGCAAAATACATAAGTGTGTCCTAAAAATACCTCTTGCCTAGAACTGGAGAACAGGGGACAGCCCACTGTGTTGTCCCCAAAATTTAGCTTTTGCTCATTGCTTTTGCAGCCTTTCTGGACTGCATTTGTCCATCCTGAGCTCCTTAAAGTATTCAATGCCTGTGATCCCATGGGCTGGATCTTTGAATGTTTTACTAATCAAAGAACATGAGAAAGAGGCAGGTTTTAAGGGAGATTTTCACTGTTTAGCCTGAGCCATAGGTGGAAGGGCTGATGAAAACAGGAATTTAAGCCTGACTGGCTAGTACTTACATTAATATTCTCTATTAATCACATGGATTCAAAAAACTTTCTATAATCCATGTCTAAAATTCTCTTAATTGTCACAAATCAGGTAGGACAGCCACAAATGCCCTCTTTGATGTGGTGTCACACATGGCCCTTTTTTTTTTTTTTTAAATGAGGTAAAGAAATCACTTAGCAGTAAAGTAGACAGAGAAACTGAGATGGACAGAAGAAATTTTCAGAAAACTAGTAGAGAAATGCAGGCTCAGACGAGGTCCTGGTAAAAGGAGATACTGATACTTTGGTAGTAACCCAAATTGATATATTATGGTGAGAAAAAAATGGGAATTGATTGTGAAATGGAGATTGTTTGGGAGGGAGGAAGCAGCTTATATTTTTATAATTTTGGCCTTTATTCTTGGGTAACTGAATTCCACCAAGGACGTAGTAAGCAAAAAGTGTGTGTGGAGAAAGTTGTGGGTAGAAAGCAGAGCCTCTTGGTTTGTGGCTGATGTTATGACCTGTGGAGTCAACAAGAAAAATGGCTGCAGAACCCTGACTGAAAACAGATAAGAGGAAAAATATGATAAGCCAAAACAGGTCAGTGAGATAAGTCAAAATAAAGCCAGCCAAGTGCAGTCAGGGAGAACATATGTGCTGAAGAGCATGAAAAGCTGCTTAATTGTATTCTATTAAACTTGCTCCTTTTTTGAGGGATGGAGAATAGGGCTAAAGTTCACTTTAGTGTAAAGGTATCACAATGTTGTGAACTTGTGTACTAGTATGTGCCTTTTTACATGCCTGATAATTTAACTGACTTAGTGCTTAGGGAATAGGCCTGTTGGACATACCCCAGCTTCATAGGCTAATGCTGAGCCTGAGCTCCCAGATACTCCAATTTATTATGCAAGATAAGGAAATTCTAGATCCAAAGGCTGGAATTCATGCTTGCAGGAATAGCCACAAATATGCTGTGCTCAAAAGCAATCAGTAAAGCACCATCAGCACAATTTGTGTTTGGGTAATATTTTCAGGCAGGGTTTTTTTAATAAACAAGGGGTCAGGAAACTTGATTGTTTAAATCAAAGTTCAACTTCTTTCACAGTTGTTTGGTTCCAGGAGGTGTTGATTTCATCATATATTGTGAAAGAGGAGTAAATTGTCAGTGCAGCAAAGCTACATGTGAGCAGATAAGCAATCAGACAAATTGTGACAGCTGGGGATAAATTGGCTTCATTTATGGAAATGAATGAAATTTCTGTCTTACTCACTGGAGATCTAGTTTTTTGCATTTGTTGAGTGATGTTGGTCTCTAAAGGTACCTTGATCATGCAGTTAATATACATATTAAGTTTTGCAGCATACAGTGAATTAAAGGAACCCTTCCCTATGGTTATCATGTGTGTATGGGAAGTGGGACATAGTCTCAGCCAAACAGCATTCAGCCTAATTTTCCTGGCTCCCTAAATTTAGCTTGAGAGCTGTCAGTGGAGAAAAAACCAATTAGACTCCATGGCAGAGAAAACACTAATTTCCTTTGGCTGACAACTCCTACAAGGGGCTTTTGGCCAAGCAAAAGAACAGCTGTGAAAAAGCAGAAGCCTTTTTGCTGATATGAAAGCCCAGCTCTCCCTGCTAAATAATCTGCTGGGAGTGTAGGTGGGAGTTGGACACAGCTGGCAGAGCAAGGAGGCCCCACCAGGGAGCCCAGTGGCAGGAGACCTATGTGGAGAGATGGCAAATAACAAAGCAAATGCAATTATTGGCCTTTTGTGCCTTGACTCCACCTAAACAGGCACAGCACAAAGGTTCCACTGTCCAGATTAAAATTCCTGAACTTCTAAGGTTTAATTAATGGTGGCTTCTATGCAAGTAAACCCATAGGCCTGAGCATTTGTCTGTTCTGCTTGTGTGTGACAAATGTTGTTTGAAGAGCTGTAATACAAAGATTTATTGTAGGCCTGGAAAGGGCATTCATTTCTCTTTTGCTTTTCTGGTACGATGTCAAAAATATATTTTGTCTGCAACTTGTCCTCTACCTGCACCTGTCTTGTTCTTGCTAATTGCTTGTATGACTCCACTCAAGACCTGGAAACAGCCATTGAGAGAGGGGGATTTTGTTCCTGCACTGTTGAAGATAAGGGTATTGCATGACCAATGGAGTGGGGTACCTTACTAAACTCAGAGATTTCCAGAATAAAATGGGCAGTAGT
Organism: Hypocryptadius cinnamomeus; assembly: GCA_013400635.1. Classification (NCBI taxonomy): domain Eukaryota; kingdom Metazoa; phylum Chordata; class Aves; order Passeriformes; family Zosteropidae; genus Hypocryptadius; species Hypocryptadius cinnamomeus. The sequence continues at coordinate 41,701 of VYZP01049165.1, read as the reverse complement.
GGGAATTTGCCTAAACTCTGTTAAATGTAAAATTATTTTGTGGCACTGTCTGCAGTTTTGTAGTGCTGAGTATTATGATTTTGATCCTGACATGTGCTTTTGACCCATTTTATAATGAGAGAGATGTGAAGAGGATCCTTGGAAGACAGTACTGAAGTTGGTTGCATAATGGACGTGCCAGGAATATTTTCCTTGCTTAGTGTGTGTGTGTTTGGATATTTTTATGCAGTATAAGAGATTTTGTGCCATAAAAAAAGATCATTCTCAGTTCTCAGACACATTTTAAAAGCTATGGCCTTATAAGCTCTGTTGGTGCTTAATGCAAGTAACACACTGCTGTAAGATATGGCCTACAATTTAGAGCTCTGCTGCAAACCCAAGTTGCTCTGCAGAGTCTGCTTACTTGTACATCACTTTTTCAATATCCATGAAGTGCTACTTTTAAGCTTGTTCCCAGCAGAGCAAGGAGGATCAGATTTTAAATGTATGCAGGTGGACACAGGTGTCTTAGCAATTTTGAAAATCTGGGGTTTTTTTGGTTTTTTTTTTTTGGCTGGCTAATTTCTTGTTTATTTTAACTTAATGATGTTGACCTGGTTACCTGTGCTGTGTGAGTAGGTTTGAGCTCTGCTGCACAAGTGGGTTGGTGTTGCCTGGGCATTGAAGGTTGCAATAAGATTTTCCTGAACAAATTCATGTTTATGTAATGGTGTGCAAGCTTTTTTGACATTACCTAGAGCTGTCAGGTTCAGAAATCTTGGCAGGTTTCTCTCACTTTTATTTGTCTGGAAGAAATGCTTACAATCATTAGAAATTATCTCAATAATTGTATTAATATAAAAATTATTTAAGTGGGTGAGAGGGGCTTTTCAGAAAAAGAAACATTTAATAAAGGGAGGGAGGGACTGTCTCTGAGCAAGTCCTGAGATTCTTTTGCTGTGCTGAGCTTGTCTTGGCTGAATTTCTTGGTGGCTAGATTTCTTCCAATTTTTCTACCTTCTTTTTTTTGCACAAATAAGTTAAAGAATGATAAAATTATTTGGTAAAATAGTATTGAGATGCTAGATTCAACATCTGCATTGAACAGCGCTGATCCCAAATACTTCTGCTATTTCTAATAGTCTTAAAATATTCTCTAATTTATACATGGGGTAATTTCTTTTAAATGGGTATCTGTTTTTCCTGTCTGGCATTGGTGTTTTTGAAGGAATTTCTACATATCTTTCAGTAAAGCTGAGCTGCTTTTATTACTAAATGTTTTTGGACTTGACAGGATATAGTTTTGTACTCTTAATTACAAAGGGCCATAGCAAAGTCTCCATTTCAGTTTATAAAAAACAATATACTGTCACTGTCCTTCCCTGGCCTGGGCCCTGAGTGAAGTATTTTTCTGTGTAGATTTAATTTAAATTGTATCTCCATTAGAAAACAGCTCCCCCTGAAAATTTGATTTTAATATTATAACAGTGGAAACATAATTTAGCTCTTTCCAAGCAGCACTGTATTTTGTTTACTTAGTTTAGGTTTTTTAATGCCTGTGGAAGCATCCCTAAGCACAAGAATGATAACTTCAGAAAAATGGATATTAAGCTACTTGGATTGCAACAGAGCAAGACAAGGATTGTTTTTTCTTTTTGGTTTTTTCTTTTTTTTTAGATTGTTGGTAACCCTGTGATACAAACAAGTCCTTAGAAACAGAAAAGATGGACATGTACCGGGTATGAGCCTTCAGACACAATCTCATCCTTCCTCAAGTGCAAGAGCTTTGTTTCACAAAGCACCTCAGAAGTGAGGCTGAGAGCCTTCGAGGAGTTGGTTCAAAACTGCTTTTGGGACCCTGTGTCCCCTCCTGCATTCTGTGCGGGTCAGGATGGCTTTATTGATTTTGGTGCAGTCTATTTCTAGCTCTAAAGAATAACAGTAGCTGAATTTTCATTAGGTTCTAGACAGCAATAAGTTTGCTGACTCTGATTTATTTAAGTGCATCTGATACAATGCTTTAAAATCGAGAAGGAAAAGCAACTTGTATTAAAAGCAGCAGCTGTGGGATTTCCCTATGATATTGATGTATTACGGGTTTATAATGCTGTTGCAGCAAATGGCAAGGTGCTGGGGAATGCTGAAAACTGCACACACGAGGAATTTATAATATTTTCCAGGCTGGCTTCAGTATTTTTAGTTGTAAGGAAGGTAACACAACCTACATCTAAAAATTATCTGAATTGTTATATGATTTTACACGAATGAATTGTTTTGGGCTTTTTTTTTTAAAGATAAGTTTGACAAACCTGTACTTAGAAGTGTGTGGGTTTCTATTTGTCATTTCTTATTATCCTGCCCAGAGTTTTGTACTCGGGCAGCAGGAGCAGTGCTGTGTGAGTAAAATCAGGCTGGAAACAGCAGGAACAAAAGTGGAAATAAAAACTTTGAGCCATGACCAGCAAATACATCAAAAGGATAAGCCTTCTGAGCAGAACATTCAGAAAGTAGGACAGGTACACATAAATGATGTAGGAGTAGAAGGAATAATCCACCAAGTTCAGCTGTCTCCACCTGAATTGCAATAGAAAGTCAGTCCTATAGAAATGACCTGTACAGTAGAGGTAGTTTAGCCAGAAGCAATATCTGTCTGATACTAGTTTAGTCCACTTATGTTTTGTGCCCATCTCTCTGACTGTTTAAAGTGCTTTTAAATTAAATTTTGACCTGCTTTTTTATCAGTGTCCCAAAACTACTGAAATGTTTAACTTTACTTGAATAATCATTTAATTAACTTGGAAGGTAATTACTCTAAATAGCAGCTCAGTTGTCCTACTGCTCTTAAAGAGAGATTATTTCACCCTTAAACATATTGAGTATTACTAAGATTAGTTCTGCTGATGTCATGAGGTCTAGCTGTGATGTGAGTTGCCATCACATGAATGAAGGTGGAAGGCTGAGCCCTTTGATCCAGTTAACCAATACCTTGGAATGATCTGCAGAGTGATGGAAATTAAACTCTGAAAGGTATATTTTAAATCCAGTATGAAAGGCATTCCTTTCACATGGGAAGGTCAGAGCTAAGGGCTTGCACTCCAGCTTTCCCTGTGCTGAGGGTTGAGCCATAAAGAAGAATATTCAAAGGCTGGACCACCTGGATGCAGCTCCAGTCTTCCCCGTAGTGCTTGGCAAAGTGCAGCATGTACGCAGAGGCACATGTGAGCATGTTTGCTTTGATGGATGTTGTACTGTCAATGGAGAGGAATGAATTTCAGTTCTCTTTCAAATACTTAAATTTTGTAAGAAGTCATTATTTTCCAATGCTTTAAGTTCCCTTTACATTGCCATTCTCATAATTTACTAGTTGTCTTTAAACCAGCCTTACTTTTCATGTGACTGTAAGTGTTAAGTATTGTTTGAAGTAGAAGACACAATAATTTTCGGTCACCAATAGTATTGCATTTATCATAGAATTACACTTGTATATTCAAATGACCATAAATTAGTTTTCTGTTTCTGTCACATGCATCTGCAATTTCTAGATGAGAGAAAATTAAGCACAGAGTAGAGATTGTATCTATCTATAGTCAACAAGAGCTTTACTTACCCATAAAAGCTGTAGCTCTCCAGAATGGGGACAATAAAGAACAGCTGATCTGTACTGTGAGTCTGTGTCCTTTACAGGTACCACACTGTGAGTAAGAGGGAATATTTTATAGCTTTCAGGCTGATGAGCAGCCCACAGCATGCTCACTCTTTCCTCCTCCTGCCTTTTTCTGTGACCTTGCTCTTCAAATGCATCTAATACTCCATAATTACTTAATCCTCCACCACTACTTTTGCTTCCAGTTCTTAGATGTCATTAACAGAAATGGAAACATAGTAATTATCACACTGGGAGAGATCCTTTCAGATCTCCCAAAACAGTTTTTAGTGAATTTCCTTTTGCTGTCATTCAGAAGAGTGATTATTGAATCTAATGAGAAACAGAGTTCAAGAGAGACTAGATTACAATTGGCATCTACTTGCAGTCAGATTTAAGAGTGTTCCTAGAAGCTGATTCTAAAGTCTAGCCAAATTTTATCCAAACCTGGACCTCACCTGGCAGGTGCTAAGTGCTTGAGAAGTGGTCCAAACCCTTCACACTCATCTTTCAAGTCTGTGGCTAAAATATAAAAGAGGCTATATTTTTTTTTGTAAAGGAAACTTTAGAGCCTGAAGATGCCATCTCTGGCTTACTGTTTTTGATCAAGTAGAATACTTTCTGAAATATTCTCAATTATTATTTTGTAATGGTTATTTTAAAAAGCATGGCTTTTCAAAAAATGGTTATCAAAAAATTGCTGGTTTTGAAGCAATAGTTTGAAAAATAATATCGTTGGGCTTGTTTTCCCTGTTGCATTTCTAAGCCCACTTTATGGGAGAGTTGAATCTCTAATAAATAAGAGCCAGTTATAGGACAGCTTACGAAGCATGTGCTGTGTTCTATTTGGGATGCATTACAACCCCCTAGTGTTGCTGCAGCCTGAGCTAGAGGAAATGCTGTCTGCCAGTTAATACTATTTAAAGATTGTTCCAGTAAGCAGATTGAGCCTCTCAGTGTGGTGCTGCTTGGTGGGGGCTGTGTGGTGCAGTCTGTGGTTGTAACACTGGCTCCAAGTCTGTAGCGTCCTAAAACTTCACCATGGAATTATAATCACTGTGGTGATTAGAACGCTGGAGGGAGTTTAATTTGCTGACTCTTAAAAAGCAATCTGATAATGAGTTTGGAGCCTGAGGATCCTGTAAAGGAGGTGGAGATGTTTTACTGACTCTCTTCCTTGATAATTAAAAAGCCGGTCCCTTCGGCTGGGCTTAGGGAGAGAGAGGATGAGCTGAATTCTTTCTGGCATAATTTGTTTTTTCCAATTGAAATGACATGTCCTGCAAAGTTGCATATGAATTGGAAAATAAAAGTCCTAAGGTAAAGATTGCTACCTTACATCCTGTATTGGAGAAAATTCTTGTGTGTATTGCATTATGTTTGCATTGTTGCACCCAGAAAAAAATGCTTTTTACAGATGATGAAGTAGAGCACGTATGCTTGACTGCTTAAAAAGGACCAAGATCAGTCATGGATTAAGCTTCATGTCACAAAATGAGACCTTCCTGCTGGTTCAGAGATTGACAAGGTGAGCTGGTTCTTGTTGGCTTTTGGGTATCAAAGGCACTGCTGTTTATTGAGGTCGGGGTGCAGACTGAGGCTTAGGCAGGATTGCCACATGCTGCCAGCATGGCCAGAGGTTGGGATATTTCTGAAATGCAAGCCAGGAAGTTAAATGTTAACATTTTATTGGCAGAGCTGGTGAAGTGTGAAGCCCCAAAAGAGACAAGAACCAGAGAGGATGAGTAGGTGGTGGTACTGCAGCATTAGGTGTGCCAGACACATTCATCCTCCATAGAGGCCAGTTCCAGTGTGTTCTGAAGTCAATAGGAATTTTTCAAAGAAGGTGGATCAGGCTCATGGATATGCAGAATATGGTAATCACAAAAAAAAAACCAAAAACCCGTTTTCCTTGGTAAAAGACTGAAGACAACAAAGGAAACAAAATGAGGTATATAGTAAATGGGTGAAGACAAGTAAAAAATCACATCAGATAAACACATCTTCAGTGTCATTCATCATCTTGCTGCAGTGAATACTAATGGGGGAACAGAGGTTCATAACACTGCACAAAGCACTGACACACAGCCAGGTATGGAAATCCTGTGCCAAATGAGCTGTGATTTTGTATGCAAACTAATCAGTTTCAAAGATTGACAAAATAAGATGGTGTGGGAATCCAAATTTATAGAACAACAATGTCAAGCTAAAATGCTCTTTCTGTTTGCACATAATCCTGGAAATCTGTTGTAAGAGATACTGATCAGGTGCTGATTGAGCTGGGTGTTGTACAAATGCCCAGGGAGCAATTTTTGCACTGGAAAAGTTTACACCAAACTGAAAAATCAAAAGATATCTCATCAGTAACCTGGTAGAGGGTCAGTGGCAGAGGCAGTGAGAGGAACCAGCAGTGTCCCTGCTCCTCAGGTGAGGAACAAGCTCAGCTCTGGTGAAGCATTAACTGGTCAGCGCTGCTGAGAGGGACAATGTGCTCAGGTCTCAGGCAGGCCCTGTGCCTCTACAGCTTCTGAGGTAAAGCTGGGCCTCCACTTGGGGGACCTGAGCTGTATTTATGCCTCCCCTTGTAGGCACATCCCAGGGCTGAGAGACACACAGAAACTATTTTCTCTGCAGATACCAATGAAAAAACTTCCTTTCAGCAGAAGAAATTATCTAGAATAAATGGATGAGTCTTTCTTCCTTTCTTAGTTGATGGATTGCTTTAAGTTAAGTTAATCTAATATTCTGCAGTGTGATGTATCTCTTATCTGAGGCTTAATTTGCTGCCTTAATTTTTTACAAGGTGGAAATGTGATTCATTTGATTGTGGCTTCAAGTAAACTGTCCTCTTCCCAGGAGAAAAAAAAAATAGTGGACAGTGTGTATCAGTGTTGATCTGAGCAGTAAAATACAAGAAAAAGATTTATTGGAAAGGAATTTCTGCACTGGGGAATATAATCTGATTTATATAGCACTGTTTATTTTCTCTGCCTTTGAATACTGGTGAAAGGGTATTTTGGTCAGGTTCACAGGTCTGGTAGATGCAGTTATTTGGGGAAACATCAAAGATTTTTAGAAAAGAAACTATCATTTTACTTGCTCAGCATGAAACTTCTGTAACTGTGATGAAAATAAACCTAACAGAACAGAAGGGAGAGTGGAGGAGTTAGAGCAGAGGGTGAGCATATCTGAGAGGAGAAGCAAGCTGGAGCCTGTAGTCGTGCTTCAGTGAACTGCTTTGGGGAAAGAATTGGGAATAGGCTGATCTACAGCAGCACATTAAGATGCATAGCAAGTGCCATCCTTTTCATGGGGACACATCACCACACAGGGAGCAGTGCCCAACATCACAGCGCTCCGAGAGACGCGGCTGCGCCTCCCCGCGTGCTGCAGGGCTCCTCCAGCTGTGTGCAGGACATCAGAGATTTATTGCTCTCTGCAATTCAGATTTCTCTGCAGTACTTTGATGGGGAATCCATGTTAGCAAATACTATTATTGAGTTCAGAGGTACAGGTCTGATTTGTTACGAAAATTGTTATATATTCTTATAGGTAAAAACACATAATTACAGCTACCAGAGTTCTGTCCAAGATTTCCTGAAAAGAAGCACACACATCTATTGTGCACTGGATGTTAGATTTGATCTGAGCATGCTGTTTCTCCTGTATTTCTTGGTGTCTTATAATTCTCTTGTAACTCTAGGCCCAAGTAGGCTAGAGATATCACCAAATCCAGGACAAATTGCCACTATGAATGTGTAGCACTCTGGTCCCTATGTATTCACTAGAGACAGAATTTATGCATATCCAGGGACCATGTTTGGAGTTCTGGCTGTTTGGTCAGGGTTTTTTAAATGGGATATACCTGATGGTCATATTCCCAAATTGAACATTTCCTGATGGTAAAAAAAGACTTGTTCAATAAGTTTATTAATTACTACTGTCACTCTTCTTTCACTTTCAGACTGGCTTAGCTTGATATTCCTAATTAATTAAAAGCAGCAACATTTATAGTGACACTCACTTCAGGTGTCCTGTTCTGTACATCCATAAAGTATCTAGATCCTGCAAATCTATTTATTTTTCAATAGTTCTGTCTCTGCTCTCCCCTACTGCAATTTTTATGCACCACTTCTTGCTTTGTTTTGTGTGGCGCTGGTGCACTAAAAATATACATAAACCCACAGATTTTTTATGCTTTTTAGTACAGAATAAAAATACTAAATGGAAAGCATCAGATGCCTGTCAACCTGAGTAACTTCAGCTGAGGAAAAAAGCGCCACCATATCCTGCCTTTCCCTTGACTCACATTTCAAAGAAGCTTATCTGGAGATCCCTGTAATGGTCAGAGACTTGATGGAATCGAAATCTGTGATTTTAGGAACCAGAGAGAAACTACCCTTTCTAAGAAAAGGGGGAATGTAGAAAATATGTCATTTCAGTCCTCATTACTAAGAGATGCTTCTGGAAAGCAAAGAAATACCTAACAGGACTAGATGTGATAGTTTGTGATCCTGACAGAATTTAACTTTAATCTGGAAGCTTGCATGTGAAGATTCAAGTTGTTGGTAAGGCTGCAATGCTCTGGTTTCTACTCTGTGTGAGTCACTTTTACGAGTCCCACATGCTGATGTTTCTCAGAGTTTTGAAAACACTATTCTTAATCTTGTTTGTTGCTGGAGCAGTGTCATGGAAGAAGGTCAGGTTAGCTCCAAGGCATGAGCACTGTTAGTCTCAGGAGGATGGCCAAATCACTCCATGCTGAGGCGTAAGATTTCTGTGTGCAATTAATTTGGATTTAATATCCTTCACTTCTGCCACATTTTAAGGAGTGCTGTTGGGATGACTGGTTTCTGTGAGCTCAGGCCAGGAGGTCATTCACCCTCTTGGTTTCACTCCTACTTTCCCAGTCTTGCACTTCAGTCCTAGTGGACCAGCACCCACCTCTGTTGTGATGCAGGCTGCTGCTGCTGTGTGTGTTTGTGGCAGTCTGGTGGGCTTGTGCAGATGCTGCTGCCCACAGAAGTCCTCAGGCTTCTTGAGAGGCTGTGGCACAGACTTGCACAGGTGCAGCTATGTCTGAAAGGCTGTGTGTGAAGATTTATTTCTTTGAAGGTTTTTGTTAAAGGGGTTAAAGCAGAGCTAATACTTCCCTTTCTCCCTGGAGTACTGAGGCCTTAGTAATTAGGTAGTGAGTCCTTGTGGTGAATTAGAAATCTGTGAATTGCATTAAGGCAGTAAAGCCTAAGCAATCTCAGTCCATGTTCCTGAGCTGTGCTCTGTGGGGCAGGAGCTGGGGATCTGTGTGACTGAAGGACAGTATAATTACTAACCATTGCCACCCTCTTTTACCTGGGAAGCCTTTATTATCATGAGTACAGGCCAGTTTTCCATTCCTTGTTTCTTTGGCTGTAATGTTTAGCACAATAGAAATCCTAGCCTGTCAGAGGTTAACTCTAAGAGTTTATTCATGCGAAAAAAGAAAGGGAAAAAAAAAAAAGGGAGAACTTTTCTATGGGTTCCCTAGGTTTGTTGAGGCTGAGTGATGTTATGTCCTTTCATGTAACTTACTTTCAAATCCTTTTTTTTTTTTTCCTCAGGACCTTGGTAAGAAACTTTCTGAAAGAAAAAGAATGAACTTTTTAAGGGACTTAACAATGGTTAAGGGAGTATCAATGATGATCTGGAGGGCAAATGAGCAAATCCCTTGTTTAGGAGAACTGTTCTGCCACTACGCATTTGGAAAATATTTTAGATATTGTGTGGAGCAGGCAGGTTTTAAATTAGCTATAGATTTCTCATTCTTCCTGTCTGGTTCAGTAAAAAGATAATTTGCTTCATAACATGTGTCACAATAGAGGCTGGCTACACAACAGAAGCTTGGTTTCAGAAAAGTTTTTTGATGTTTTGACATTTCATTTTCTTCTACATTGGAAGATTTCAGCTTTATTTTTATGCTTCTACAACCAGAGCTGTTCTGGGGTGTCATCTCTAGAACTGAAAGCTTTGTATTTCAATTAGAAGGCTGCAGAGATACCCAGCTAGGCTCGTAAAGCTGATTTGGGAATGAGCTACAATGCACACACCTCTGTTCTGCCTACTGTCTGCTGAGTGTAGGTTTAGATGGGAATTCATTCAGGTACATCCAGGATTTTAGTATAGGGCCAGAGCAATAAGAATGTCTCACTGGCATAGATAGACCTAGCCCCAACCAGTCTTTTTAAATGAAATGTTTATTGATATGTCTCCAAAATGCTTAGGCTTTCACTGAATTTTTTTGAGCCAAAACCTTTCTGATAAATGCTAATTATTTCCATCCATGTGTGACAACATGTAGAGCAAAAAAGGAAAGCTAGATCCTGCTTTCTGCAATTAGTACATTTATTGCTCAGGGATAAGGCTTAGAAGTAGGTATTAGATTCAGTTATTTGTGCCTAATCTCTGTCAGGCTCAGAGAACTCATGTATTTGACTGTAAAATTCAAACAACGCTGCAAGAACTAACATTAGTGAAATATTCACTATCTTCTATGCCACTTTTTAATTACCTATTGTTATATAAATCCTGCTGTTCTTTTTCTTTATAATGGAGATCAGAGGAACTTGACTGCTGAGATTAATTTTTGGTGTCAGTTCTTTCTAAGGCCCTCTGAGTATTTGAGAGTTTGCTTTCAATAGTTTTCATTAATAGCTAGAGGTTTTTTTAGGCTGGTTCTCCTTTAGTTGCACATGCTGAGGCTCAAGAGACAGATTCAAAGCCCAGTGAATGAATTCTGACTTGAGCTGCTCTATTTCCAGCTCTGTCTCCTGAGGCAGTGAAAATTGTAATATCAAGAAAAAGAAGCAGGTAGGTCCTACAGCTCAGCTGTATAAAAAATGACCAGAGTCCTTACTTAGGGTTATTGGAAGATGATTCCAGCTGACCTTTGGAGAGACTCTAGAAGATACAGAGAACCCAACCATGCTTGTTCCTTGTGACAGATCCCTGAAATTAAATACTCTTCTCCATCATTTGAGTGCAGAATTCTCTGTTCTGAAGAGCAGCAAAGCAATCCATCACCTTCTTTGTTCAGAGAAAAGGGCTTGTGCATTTTGGTCATGGTATTATAAAATTGCTTGGAAGGTGAAAAAACCTGCTTCCTTTGTTTTTTTCTAAGAAAACCAGAAATGATTGAAACTACCTGAACTTCTGACATTGTAGGGCACAGAAGAGCCTGTAAAATCCACAAAAAAGACTTGTTGCTGATACACATGAACTTAGAAAGAGAAATGACAAGGGAAGGACATGTGCAAGTATTTATGACACTCAGAACTGAGTGTGTTCTTCTGAAATTGTTGTGGATTTTCATCATCTCTTTCCACTTTGATGATGACAATATATAATTAGACATAAAAAGTTATGAAATTAGGATTGTTCTTTTGAGTGGAGTTGCGTATATGATATTTTACAATCCTTGTGTGGTAAAGGACGGGGTAAATACAGAAACATACCCTTATATATGATTTTATTTATTGAATATTTAGAAAAAAAAATCCCAAAATATCTTTGCTCACTAGGAGATCGCATATGGTACATTAATGGTGCAAACTATTTTGTTATATATATGAGCTGCATGATATACCAGTAGCAGAGAAGCATCTTTGTGTTCAACCTGCTACTGAATTTAGAAAAAGGGTATTTGTTCACAATGGAAGATGTATCATAGTAAGTCCAGAAGCTAATGAATTTCTGGGAGGTAAACATCATGGAAATCTGGACTTGATTGCAAAGTCACAATTTCCACCTGTCCAGCATAGTTTCTGATTGAAGATCTAGATTACAACGAAATATTAGTGGTTAAAATATGGGCTCTTGCTTTATTGAAACAGTGTAGTCTGTTTATTTTATTTTTAGTTTGTAACAGTTTTCCTTTCTCCTTCTTTTTTTAAATTCAGCTCTGACCTTAAATTGAGCTGTGACATTAAACTGATTTCCTGTATCAACCATCTGCATCCTCCTTCAGCTTGTGGTTTTTTTTCCTAGGCATTTAGTCCCTGTTCTACATTCTGAATGTCTGCAGTATCCCTCCTAAAGAATGCAAATATTGACCATCTTGCTCTACAATGGATTTTATTTCCAGAAAATAAGTTTTAATGAAGCATTTTTGTAATGCAACAATAAGGAAATACAGTCTCTGAGTATTTCTGTAGGATTGTAGTAAGAGAGGCTGATTAGAAAGGGAGAAAATGCAGTAAGATACAATCACCAGGAACAGTTTTGTGTTTAGCTGAGCTAAACTCTTTGCATAGCTTTGGAGTCTGTGGGAAGGGCCAGGAGTGGAGTTGGGGCAGTCCAAACTCCTGTGCACCCTAGAGAAGCCTCAAGGTTGTTACAGTGCTCTACCTACTTTTCCTTGGCCCAAAGGAGCCTGCATGTGTGCATCTTTTCTCCAAACAATCCCCCTGTTCTAGAGGGTCTTTGTAGCTTTTTGGCCTTTCAGCTGAATGTTTGCTTGGTTTTGTGAGCTTCCCTGTGGCTTCCAAATGGTTATTTCTGGGATAAGAATTTGGCCTGTATTATCCTACTCCCACACATATCACATAATAGTCCCTGGTAGTTACTGTGCTTTTTCAGGGAAAATGCAACGTCTGATCCCATTTTTTCAGTGACCTACAAAGGTCTTTAATATTGCACAGTCTGTGTAATCCCATTGATTTTACTAAAGTTGACTATACAGCATAAAGTTAAATGCTTGCTTCAGTCTATATTTTCTTTAACAGCTGGGCCAACAAAGTAGGGTCTCTGCTGGTGACAAATCTGCAGGCAATTCCAATAAAATTTAGAGAGGGATATAAAACTCAGTTTTCTTTTTTATAATAATTATGCTTATAAGGATTATTACTTTAAATGAATAAATTAAAGACTAAAAATAAAATTTTCAGTACAAGTGCAGCATCACTCCAGTGCATTCTGGTATTTATATTTTTTTAAGTGCTGACTTTGATCTGCTCAATGACAGCTCCACTTGGGAGCAGTCTGTCTCACTCTTGGGTGAGTTTATGGATTCATAGTAGATAAGCCTGCAGGGACTATTGGATCATTTTGATCATCACAAGCCATTATCCCTTCACCCAGTTATCCCTGTAGCATTTGTTCTTAAGGCTGAATGCAGCAGATCTGTGACCTTCCTGAATTTCATAGGAGAAAATGGGGTGGCTTCCTGTGGCTCACTGGAGCACTCTGCAGCTCAGAATTGATGGTTAATTTAGTTTGCTGTGAACTGTTTGTTGTGCCAGTAGTGAAAAATTAAAAAGCTCTCACTAACCTGTTCCATGTCAGTGTACGACTCATCTCACTGAGAGACTGATGATTATCCGTGTAATTTAATCAAAGGATCTGCTTGTATCCGTAAGATGTAACCTACTGGATGAGTGAGTTGAAACTCTCGAGAGTATTAATGTAAAAACTCCCACCTCTACTAAATAAATCGCATTTTACCAGTCCAGTCAGAGGGACCAGGTCTTCCTCCATTGTTCACAGTTGGAGCCACAGTGCAGTTTATGGTTATTGTGAGATGAATTTCTTGAGCCTCACCTTTACTTTCAGAAGCTGGCCTGCTTGCTTGCTCTCCTGAGGAACAAATGATCTTTTCTTCCTGCAGGGGTAGCAGGGAGGTAGCAGCACCCTCCAGGGCACCATCAGCCCAGCTCCTCGGGAAGGTTTGTGAGGAGCACGGAGAGCTGGGCCTCGGGCTGCACCCACAGCAGCCATGGCACGGTGTGCCGGCCTGGCCTGGCCTTTGGGCGCGTGAGGAGAGCACTGAGAGAAGGCTGAGGATGAAGAGCAGCGAGCTGCTCTGGAGTTGGGAGCAGAACAGTGCTCAAGGCTTCTGCAGGGTGTGGTGGTGTGACAGGAGCAGGGCTCACTGCTCTTGGCTTGTGCAGTCGGGCCGAGGGCTCCATGGAAGAGAAGACACGGCCTGTGCGGAAGGCAGCTGCTGCTGTGGAGTGTGGTGAGTAAAGCTTGGTATGAGACAGCAGAACCCTGAAATATGACAGGAGCTGAATCAGTGTCATGCTAACAAACTTCAAGGTTATTCCAGCTGTGATAGAAATGGATCTATGGGCAGCTGCAGCCTCTTGGGAGTGGCTTTCAGCTGGAAACTCTAACCATTACAGGCCTGCGATGGGAGCGTACTTTGGTGGCTGGATCTGAACCCTGCTCCAGATTTCTGAGGGCAGCTGACAGCAGGTTCTGTCTTCCAATGCTTTGCAGGGAGTGGAAGAGATCTCCACTGCTGATGATCTGTATAGGTAGCAGTGAGAGAGTAGAAAACACAAAACAGTGGTGGTGGTACATCACCTGCCCCCTGGGCAGCTCGCTCTTGGAACCGTGGTGAAATAAGGAGGTACTTACAGAATTCTAAGATGAACACGTGAACGTGATGCTTGTTTGGCAATTAGAAATAATACAATTTTTTTTTTCACTGAGGACACGAAGGTAGCCTAAGATGACTTACTAAAAGGATATAAAGACCTGGAGCAGTAGCCATAACCTGCTTGAATCCATTGTTACTCAGGAGTGGCTAGAATATTTTCCCAGTTCATGTAATGTCTCTTTGCATGAACTAGCTTGTATGGTACAGTGTCACTTACAGCAAAGCAAGGGTTTCTGTAGGAAGAAATTCCTCAATCAACTCTGGGTATTTAGGCATTTTGTGGTGATACTATACAATATATTTAATATAATGGAGTTTATTGCCTCTGCATATTTGGGTTATGGGGATTGTAGAGGGGCTCATCCTCCTGTTGAGAGAGGGGAAAGTTTGGATGCCACAGAAACACTGCAGTCCTCTTGCAATGAGAGGAGCAGGGATGAAATTTCTTGAGCTGGTCATCTTTCTCAGGCAGGAGCTGCTGACAGTGGGCAGAGGCTTAGTAGAGGAAGCAACATAGAAATATAAAAAGAAGAAACTTAGGAGAAAATAAAAGCCTGGAGAAGTGCAGTGCATGGTACTGTTGGAAAAGAATGAGGAGGTGACTCTCATGACTGAGAATATGACAAGGGCAGAGAGAATGAAATAGAGCTGCTCTTACTTCATAAGTCTTCCATAAGGGATTGATAGGGACACATCCCTATTGTGAAACTTGGATCTGTCATAATTTTGCAAATAGCTTTGAAAATGGTATTTTCTGTCATGTGAATGGAGCACAGACATGAATGCCAGAGCTATGCAAGCTCGTATTGTGAAAACGAGCTAGTAGGCTTAATCCAGGTTTTGTGGTTTAAAACTGTGAAGATGATTAAAGTTAAAAAAAAAAAATAAAATCAAGTTTCAGGAATGTCCTGAGCTACTCTTTGTTCTGTGGTATATGACAGCAGTGGAGAAAGTCTTAATAAGACTTCAAGTAAAAGGGAAGGATTTTCAAAATCCTTTAGGTACTGCTTTTTAAACTTTTCAACAGCACCTCAGTGTCAAGACATGGAAAGTGATCTGCAGCAGCAAGTTAGGCACTTTTTTGCAGCAGAGGTTTTGCTACCTTAGTAGGTGGGCAGCAAGTGAAGCTGAAAATAAAAGAACAATATAATAGAACAATATAAAGTGTTGTGGATTTTTCCATCTGACCCTTGAAAACAAAGAAAAGGCTGGCTGCTTACAGTGAGTGAAATATTGCAATTAAAAGAAAGAACAACAGAAAAAAAACAGACCCACAAAAACTCCCATCAGAAACAAAACTACTTTTTTCTAGCTGGGTTTTTTTTAGGTCTTGCAAACAGGAGTCTGATAGTCAAAAGAAATCCTTTATAGTCAACATTCAGCTTATGCTCTGCCTTTTGTAAATCTGTAGGATTGTACTGCCAACAAAGATGACAAGAAGTGGCTAAAAATGGTATGATCTGAAAATAAGTCACCTGCATGGTGCCACTAAAGCAAGACATTTTGTATATAAAGCTGATGAGTCACTTAAATGATTAAAAATTTTCCTACTGGTGCCCTTCAATTACACAAGTAATCAATTCAGCTGCCATAATGCAGTGTCTGATATGATGTGAAGTTGATATGCTATGACTGCTGCATTATGTATAATGCAGCTGAATGGTACCAGGGAGTATATTAAAGAAAATTAGCTCTTACATGATATGTTCTGATGCACTTATGGTGAGATGGAAAAAAGTGAACTTACTGAACATTTTCATAACTTAATATATATCTGAGAGAAGAAACTCGCATAATGTAGAGCATAATATCTCTTGGGTAGCTTATTGTAATGAACTTCACTGAAAACATACCAAATGCTGGAATAATTTCATGTAGCAATTAGGTCATGGAATTCAAAGGTCTCTTTGGGCTTTGCAGATACACAAAGCAAGTAATTGATATGAAGGGGGATACTGAATTCCTGCTTGAAGATAAGTGTGCTGTTGCTATGCAGACAGCTGGGTCTGGCAAGGTGTGTGCTGAGGGGCAGGGAAAGAAGAGCACACCACAGCAATATCCTTTAGGCAGCTGTCTGCACTTAGAGTTTCCTCCTTGGCTAACAGATCATTATAAAGATCAGATAGAGGTAAATCAATAAAAAGAAAAGGTGTATAGACCCTTGAGAAAAGCCTATCACTCCAGTGTTGAAAGGCAACCACTTCTGCTTTGAAGGGTCATGGATGGCCTCCTTCAGTCTCCATTGGAGACTTCTGCTGAGAAACAGATGGGCTGATGTATTTTGTACTTAGCCAGCACAAAGCTGGCCTGCAGTGTGCAGTGTAAGCACAGGCTGTGTTCTGTACAGTGCAATATAACGTCCTGATGTGAGCAGGGAAGAGTAAATAGGAGAGCAGGAGGCAGTGCATTCTGCATATCTTTTTGAACAAAGGAAGTCCTCAGAGGCAGCTGCCAGTGTGCCTTTTAATCTGATAAGGTTAGACCCCTACAGACACTTAGTGAGCTGTAATTGCTTCCCAAGTAGAGCCTGCTGCCTGCCAACCAAGTACACCCCATTTGTAGCCAAGAGCACAACCTGAAGAGTTTGATTACTGTTTTGTCAATGAGATATACACCAATTGAATTAGACAGCACAATCCCAGGGAGAGGTTGGTGAAGTACCAAGAACTCTGTTCTAGTTAACTACAGTGCGTGGGAGTGTTCTGTCATCATCTTTTGCCCTTCCTCTGCAAAGTCTCTCTCTTCAGTGGCTGGCTTAGGGAACACTGGTTGTAGCCTCTTTACCATGTTTCTCAGATCAACTCTGTCAAGGAACCTTGGCTTTTTTTTTTTTCCTGTTTGGTTTACTTTACTCACTCTCATTCTGAATTATTTTAATAGTGGATGCTTTATTCTCCATTTGAAAAATTATGATGGGACTTGCCAGCTCTTTGTTGTGTCTTGCTATTGTTAGTGTATACTCTGCATACTTCTCAGACCTTTGTAATGCAGGTCAGAATATCTATTATCAAATTGAAGAAAATCAAAGTGCTGTCCTTTCCTCTCAGGTCCCCAAATCTCTAATAAATTGTGCTGAACCTTGAAAGCATCACAGGCTCCAGTGTAATTGTGTGTGTGACAGCTGTGGCACAGAACACAAAAAGATAGCCCTAAAGTAATCTTGCTGGGCAGGATTGCCACTGTGCCAGGCAAAAATAATCACTGATGGGACTTCTTCTGAAGGGCAGGTAGTGTTGCAGAGTGCAAAACTAACCTTGGGAGACTGGAGCAATGACAGATGGCTCTACTCTCTGCAGCCCTGGACTGCAAATACTGCTTTCCCTGGGTTAGTGCCCATCCCTTTGCTTTCCCTACTGTCAGTGCCCTATAATTGTGATTGTCTGATTTCTGTGTGGGACTGAGGAATAACAGATTTGAATGAAAATAAAACCAAGCAAAACCCATCTATCTGATGAGACCCCTGCCACTGTAAATCTTCATTGCACTATTAAAATCCCCAGTTAGCATTGTTTCACTTGCAGCTGTAAGACTGACAGTATAAGATATATTTTCTCATGGATTGGTTTGTAGCTCTCTTGCTGCATTTCATTTCATTAAGATGAGGTTTTAATCTATCTATTTAATTCTTATTTTGCTATACATATCTCAATTTTTAAAATTTTCCTTTTCTTTGTAGTTAACACAGTGCCTTGCAGAAATAGCGATCTTGAACGAGCATGCAAAAGCCTGTCCATGTTCCAAAACATGCTGCAGTCTGATTTACTGATGCTAGAGCTCTATTGAAAAGGAAGGTCTGGGAAAACATACCCTCATTTTTGCTTTATGTGGTGCTTTGTAATGGAATAGCAGCTTCAGGGAAAAAATAATTCTGACCCAGCTGCAGATTGTGCTGCTGAGAAACTCATTTCAGCCCTTAGAGGGAGCCACAGACCCGACTATGGAAATTGAGGAAAACCAGGCAGGTTTTGTTATGCCCATCTGTGATAGAGGAGGTGGGGAAGGGATGGTTTTCAATTGGTCTTGGCTTTTTCTAGCTTTTAATTAACAGCAACTTCAAATCAGACATAAGGCTAGTTCATGGGGAATGCCAAAGCACATTTGCTTTTGTAGTGACAGATTTGCAGGGTTTTGGAGACCTCAACCAAATGTTAATTTTACCTTTCCCCTTTACATGGGCAGCTCCCTCCTGCACCATTCAGTTCCAGGTTCTACTGTTCTCCTTTTGAGGCTGACACAGCAGGACTTGAAAAATTAAAATATTGCATGCTCCTTCCTCTTAAAAAATGAAAGATATAAAGACACAAACCACAAGAAATTGATTAAGACCATGGAGTTCAGAGTCTGGAGAA
>VYZP01049165.1:0-17403 GCA_013400635.1 Hypocryptadius cinnamomeus | reverse complement strand
TCTTTCCCCCATTCATAGGATGAAGCTGTTAAATGTGGTGTAAGATAGAAAACCTTCTCATCTTGGAAATGTAACTACAGTGATTCCTCACTCAACAAGGAGATGTCACAGAGATACGTAAACCACTCATTTCCCTGCCAAAGATCTTATCATATCTTTAAATCTAGTAAAGCTTGAATATTCAAAGTTTCTAATAACTTCTGGTGGCTGATTTTGAGAAAGCTCTGTAATTGTTATGGGACTGCAATCAGCATTTCAAATGTTGCTTATTTGAATACACCCATGGTTAGAAACACCCCAATACAGAGACATTGTTGGATTCAGTTGTCAGACTTGAAATTTCTAGAGCTTCTGAACCTTACAAAATGCCCCTTCTATTATTAGAAAAGTGCTTCAAAGCAAAACTATTTTCCAAGACTCACTTGAAGCACAGACCTGCATGTAATGACTGGACTAAGTTACAACGGTAGCCTTAAAATGAGGGGGGAATGTCCAGAACAACCTAGTCAGCCATAGTAGGAGTTGAAAATGACCCCTCAGAGATGGCAAGGTGGATGTTGGAAAACCTCATTCTGTTTAATTTTTAGTTTTTTCATGTTAGTGCTCTCACTGTGAATGGCCCTCTTGAGAGGGATGGCATCAGAACAGCTTCTCTCACACAGCACAAAAGCCTTGTTCATGTTGATTGATTTGTAGCTGAAAAAAAATTTAAAATGCAGTTCAGCTCCACATACCAAAACATCATATCATTGAGATAATCTGTATCATGCTCATTCTTTGAGGGAGACAGATACAGAAAACTCTAACTGCAAAAATATTTATCTGATGGATTGTCAGTGTTGACGCCTACATTTCCATATATAAATTATACATTAAACCTGTTCAGCTTCCTACTACAGGAGATAATTTTCTGGGTAAGTAATTTTTTGATTAGTAAGTAATAGGAGAAAGGAGAGCAGCAGAGTACCCTATAGATTATATTTGCTCTGACAAAGGTAGTCACAAATACACATTGAGTTAAATTTCACAAAAACCCATTTCCATTTTACCTTCTTAAATTGCCAATTAAAGGTATTGCTTAGGTTTGACTTTTGCCCACTGTCAGGAAATTTCTACTTTCTTCAGAACTGTAGTGAAGAACTATTGGAATCAGATTTGCAAGTCAGACATCTGGCTCTGCTGGAAATATGTTTTTCTTTCATGAACTGATGTACACCAGAGTTAGAAAATATAACTTCTTTCAGGTGTGCTGATCATTAACTGTACAGATACTTGTAATTGATTTCTATTGCACAGTTCCACAATGTGATGTTAAATGGTATCTCAGTGAAGATGGTTTCTTGTTTAAAACAGAAAAGATAAAAAAGCCAACTGCAAATTATGGATATAAAATAGCAATTACTGTGCAATAGTCTTGCCTATAGTCTCAAGGGGCCAATAATATTTTTTTATCTTAAAATATTTTTTTCCTAGAAGACAATTGACATCAACCATTTCTTGGACCTTGAAGCTGCTTAATTTTAAATTGCCCTTAATATATAAGTGAGTTTCTAGACTTTCTTCCCCTACTACACAGAGAAGAATGTAGAGTGGTTTTATTCCTGTTTTAAATTAGTGGCTACCGAGAAATGCAGAGCTATCCCAATTGCATGTTCTTTATTCTCTTGAAACTGAAGGATCTGAGGTTTTTCATCTGTGGGTTTTGTTTTGACGCTGCTGCATGACATGTTTTATGTTCCTGCTACTTTTTTTTTTTAGGACAGGAGTTACTCTGAGTTAATAGATATCTTTGTAGACTGACAGAGTGGAATAGATGTGAGATTTCAATATTGCTAATGTTGTGCTGAGTTTCTGAAAACATGGATGTTGTTTGTGAACACAGCATAGCATTTGTATAAAATAATTTTATACTAATTTAACTGCATTATCTTTATAGCGCTGTCTTTCAAATCCTTCTGTTTTCCTCGAAGTTTGCATAGACACATAAAAATTTTCTTCCCATCTCTTTGGGATGAGATACGGTGAGATTGAACAAGAGCTGTTAATGGACACTTCTCTGAATAAAAGTGCTCTGAAAAGTGCCTTCTGCTTGATCTAGAGTTCTATACCCCAGCTGCTGCAATTGCCCATGGATTCAGGAGCTTAGCTACAGTGGGATGTGTGCACCCAGCAGCACAGCAAAAGGCTTGGATTTTTCAAAACAATGCAGTGATTGTGAGTTCAATTTTGATTTCCTACAGTGATTTAAGGATGAAGTGTTCTTGTGTTTTAAGTGTGTTGTCCTATGGAAATCACAAGTGCAGATCTGGGGGCAAAAAGATTGGCATATGCAGGTCAGAAAGGCCTTGTGCTAGAGTTAAAATCATCAGCAGATTTAGGGAATGCTCTTCAACATGATCATTTTTTAATTGTTTCAAAACTAACTACCAAAGGCCCCAAATCTGCATTGTTTTTTAAAGCAATGCCCCTGAATGCAGGTTGTCCATAAATGTCCTATTCAGTACTATGAAATTTGCTGGTTAGAAACCAAACAAGTCCAAACCATGAAATAAGATGGAAGTTGTTGAGAGTGCTTAGCAAGCCAAATAGTGTACCCATCTGTGTAGTCTTATTCTTAATTTCTGAAGAAAATAATATTAGTCACCTGCAAAACATAATGCTAAATGGTGTCTGCTTCTGTATATGGATTGTTTGGTTCCATGTGTCTTGAAGAAAGGTTAAAATTGAAATTAGTATCAGAATGAGTCAATGTTGAAGGAATTATTTCACTTTGAGGGTGAATGAAATGTGTTCAGATTATTCAACAGTTTTAATTTCTTTGCCAATTGAAAAGCACAGATTGATGTCTAAAGGGAAGCAATGTATAAACATCACTTCAGGATGAAGTATTTTCTTTAGAAGATATTGAATAAATTGTTCCCAATTTTTTTGCTATTTGTACCTTGCCTAAAATGATTAGTAGAATTTGGGCATCACGTGGGTCCTCCCAAAATGACAGCATTTAGTGAGCTTATTCAATGTAAAGGAAATATTTTTTAGCTTTAATTGAATAATGACTGCTGGCTGGTGCTGGAATAGCATCACAGGTGAGCTGAATTCTTGGAGGCCCACCTTCAATTCACTTACAAATTGCTTCTGGGCAGATGCTTCAGGAACATATCTTCATTGTAATAAAACGGTTCGCTTGTTCCTACTGTGCTAAAGTCACTGAGAGAAGTCCCCTCAAAATTTCAAGATCCTTTGGGATTTTATGAGATTTGACTGACAGGCAGCTTTGCAATTTGCACAGAAACATATTTAGGCAGGAGCTCTTTAGCCACTACAGCTGAGCTGGGAGGAAGCGGAGGGCCCTGCCAATTTTGGTTTTGACACTGATGCAGTATCCAGAACTGTCAGCATTCCCAAAATGAGATCTCAAAAACGATTGAGCATTAGGTAGCTGAAGGACAGTCATGTGGGAGGGGAGACAATGCTGGTCTGCTGCTGTTATTTCTGCCATTTATTCATTGTGAACTGCAGCCTGTGATGCTTAGATGGGAGCTATTTGTAAATGCTCTTATTTACCTGTCCTTAACAAGAGAAGCTGGGAGAAAATAGGGTAGGCTTATCACATCATGGCTAGAAAATAATTTATCTATCTAAATGACATTTGTGTTAGAAAGATCATTAGAGAATAGATGATGCTGTTTGGAAGCAAGTATCTAAAACATACTGAGTGGATGGCTGGAGAATACATCAGTGTCAGAGGAAGGCCAGTGAGTGAGCATGTGTTTCAGTGGGTGGACATGCAGTGACATTTTTTCTGACTTTGAACTTGGAAATGTATTCCTTATTTATGCTCAGGCCTCTGCAGACCCTGGTAATACTTAGCTAAGATCTTATCTCTTATGACATGCTCCTGTCAGTGTTCAGTCTCTTTCTCTGTATCACTGGATATGGATCTAACCAGGGACATCAGACCTCAGTATTTCTGAAATTTCTGGCATTATGTGATATTGAATTCTGTACAGTCCTGTCCTTTGTTTCCAATTCAGATATAGATGGAAAAGTAACAAGAGAATAGGAGCAAGAACATTAAAATTTTTGTTAGGGTACTGAGCCACCTAATTTGAAGTTATTGGATAAGTTTTAATGTAACACTCACAATGTAGAGCAGCTTGAGATATGTTGCAGCTTTGTTGTGCTCTGTACCTTGGGCCAGAACTGAGCTGCTCAGGGCCTGTGCCCGGTGTGGCTGAGTGCTGAGGTTTGGTTAGACAGCAGCTTCTGAACTCAGTTCTCTAAACCTGGGGCTATCAAGAGACCTCCAGCTGCTGGATGACCCAGGTATGCATGCACCAGATGGAACAAATCCAGAGGGACTTCTCTCACCTCCTGTGATCAGCAATAAGTCTGTGCTTTTCCGTTTTCTATTTTGTCCTGCAGCTGATTTCTCTGTTTTGCAGAAAAGTGACAGCAGAATATTGCTGCCTATGTGGGGCCTTCTCCTGCAGACACGCAATCCTCAGTGCTCCTGTTCCCTGAGACATCTGGCATCAGCCGCTCTCTGAGAGAGGCTGCTGGGTTAGTGAGCCTCTGGCACGGAGGGCATCGCTGTATTTCTCTGCAGTGTCGTGTTCCTCTGCCTGTCTGGACACAGCAGTGTTGGACTTTCTCCCACATACTGTGCCTCAGTAATGATATGAGGTTGTGGCTGCCTGCAAACTCATGAATACTTGATATGGAAAGAGGGCAGAACTGTGGCCAAGGGGAGAATGGGATTTGCCCAAGCTAATTCAATATTTTCTTGCTGATTTTGCCATTTTTTTACATAAATGACTAAAACATTCAAGGACAAAGGAACCAGGTTTTGAGAGCAGGATTTGGAAGGTACAGGAAAACTCACTGTGTTCAAGTCAGCAGTGGATTTAGCCAGACACTGGTGGCAGTTCAATAACCTTTGAGTCCACTTGTTTGCTGTGGTGCTAAAAAGACTCACTGTAGGGCACAGTTCTCCCTGCTTCTGTGGTCCTGTGTGCCTGACAAAAGGAGCCAGTGCAAACCTGGCACGCTGCATTAACCAGGAGAGCCTGGTACAGAAAATGATCCATAGCTCCCTGTTCATTCTGTGACACAGAACCCTTATCCTCCTGCTTTGGAGTTTCCAGCAGACCCTGAAGCAGCCATGCAGACTTGGTTTTATTTTATTCTCAAAGGGAAAACCTGGAAGCTTTGTGATAGGTCTGCGAGAGAAACCAAGCCTTCTGTATAGCTTTTACATGTCACAAGATTCAGTTTGAATGAAGAATCAGAAAATATGGTGCTATGTTATTGAATTTTTTTAATGAAGAAAAAAAATCTCAAATGAACAATACTAATGGGAATGACTTTAAAACCTTCAATTTTCCTCTGATCCTTACCTATATTTTTATGCTGTTTACAGTGAGAGGGTCAGCCATTAAAATGGACAAACAAGAGGTTGCCTGTAGATTGTACAAGGAGTTAGAAGAATGTCTTTCTTAAAGAGTTTTGAATGATATCTCTGGCTGAAATTGGGCCAATTACAAAATTGTTAGATGTAACAGTGTGCCTTGGCCAGGGAGCCACAAAATTGTTTGGAAAATACCGGGCAGATGCAGCTTAAATGGTATTTTATTTCTGTGTTTATTTTTTCTTCTTCTTTTTGGTTTCTAACATGCAAACCCCTGTGTGTGTGTTGCATATATACATACCTTTTCCTAATGCAAACCCACTTACCTTTGAGTGTTGTGTACAGTTATCCCTGCTACATTTGTTAATTACTGGAGTCCTGTGTGAGTAACTGTTTCCTCCCTTAATATTTGCTCTCTTCAGTCACTCTTCCTTTATTTGATGCTGCAGGGGTTTATTGCAGCATAATTATTTCCATGGTAACAGGCTGTAATTCCATAAACAGGAGATTGAGTTTGTTATATGATCAGGAAGCAGCTGGAGAGCCATAAAAGGCTGATTTTTCAGCAATGCTGAAATCCTGCAACCCTTATTGATATATTAATGTAATCAGCTGAATTTCTTTCTGCCTTTGCAAATCCTCCCCTCAATGGAAAGGCACATAACACAGTATTGAAATTCAAAGGTGTGTAAATTGAAATGTCAGGGGCAGAATTTCCCCCCATTCTTCTAAGAATTGAAATGAAGGGGTTTTTTGAACGTGTTTTGGGAAGAGAAGGATTCTGTGCTCCCTAGCATAGAATTAGCAGAGGCAGAGCACAAATTAATTGTAGATCTTCATTTTATTGTGGGATGATGTTATTTTCATTACTTTCCTCATTACCATCTAGTTCTTCTCTGTATATTTTAATGGATTTACAGCAGTTATTGTTTTAAGAAGTGCATTCTGTCCTTTGAATAGTCTCTCAAAAACATTCACAGTAATTTCCTAGGTTTTCTCCTTAGAAAGAAGTGAAATTCTGTTTGTGTGTTTGTAAAAAAAAAAAAGATAATTCAATACTTATGTTGGCTAAGCTCAAGGAATTGAGAACAGCCTAAAGCTCATATCCTCATTTTCATCCTAATCAATGAGCTTCTAACACATGTCCTCTAGCTAAATGAAACTCTGAATGGAACTTCATCTACCCTGCAGATTAGCAAAATTCAAACCTCTACTTTAAAGAAGCCATAAAAATAATTTTCTTGGAAAGTCAAGAAATCTCAACTAAAAGACACTGTGCTTAGACCAGTGTATACCAGATATTTGAATTGCAGAAGAACAAAAAAACACAACCCTAAAAACACAGCAAACCCCACAAGCTATGGTTTAGGCCTCCATGGCAAAAGTAGATCAGGCTGCTCAGCTTTTAATGCACATGCAACCTATTTCAAATGCATAATAAATTTCAGGGGTTTTTTCCTAGCCCAGAGAGAGAAAATAGAGATGTTTTCTGTAGAGAGTCAAAAGATACTTGTGTGACTGCAAAGCTTCCCAGCGAGTGAGGAAGGACAGTCAATTGATATTGCAGAGATTTGTAGCTTCCAAGCAGGAGAATTATGGTGAGAAGCCCAGAGAAACAAGGCTGTTCATGGAAACAGTAGATTCTTTAGTACAAAATTCAGCAGAATTTGAATGCTGTCCCATGGTTCTGAGATTATAAATCAGTGATCACATAATTTTCTGAATTTACATCCTGTGGTATTTCCTACCACAGAAAAGCAGGAGGGTGCTTGGTGCTCTCTGACATTTTGCTGGACTAAACAGGAAAACTGGGTGATGGCACAGCTGGGAATCCTGACACCAAATCAGGCCTCTAGCTCCTTGGAACAGTTCCTGTGTAAACACTGGGGATGGATCACAAATGTGGGCTGCTGGCGATTCTCTAACTGTTAAAGTAATGGTGACCAAGCTTGGAGAAAGGAAGCTGACTCCAGCAGTATTCTATTTGCTCTAATTACCATTATTTCCAAAGCATTTTTATTTGGAGATGTAAAAAAGGAGGCCAAGAACCCATAAAACTCCTAAACCCCGTGAGTGGCTCAGCTCCTCTGCTCCAGCTGGCAGAGGCAGTGTGAGGCCCTGGTCTCCTTGGTGTGTCTGTGTTTGTTCCAAGCCTAAACACAACGTGGAGGTCTGAGTTGACAGGGTTGGAAACCAGGGATTTCCCGTCCTGGTGCTTCTCTCTGTCCCCAGGTATCCAGGCAGTGTCAGTGCTCCTTGGCAGTGTTCAGCCATGGCAGTGACGAGGTGACAATGCCCTGCTGGCCCTGGGGCAGCTCAGAGGCCAGAGCAGCCTGTGGTGCCCCATGGCTCAGCTCGTGGTAGCACTCCAGCACTCTGCGGGTGGGATCAGGAGTGCTGCTGGCAGAGCCTCGTAATTCTTGTAGGTGAGAGCTCGAGTTTCCGATTGCTCTCCAGGGCATTGTTTTACACTTTCATTGCTGTTATAGAATTGGCTGTGCAAATAACAGACACACAGAAAACATTATTTGGTCTTATTTTTGATTGTGTGCATCTATAGGTACAAATTGAGTTGCTATTGGTTCTGGCTTTAGGTCTCTGAGCAAGTTTTTGCTGTGATCCCTTTGTGCTGCAAATTTGAGAGACCTGATTTTGCATTTTCTGACCTGGCATTTGTCTGGAGTAAGGAGCCAGAAGCCAGTTTACTGGTCTCAAAGCAGTGTGGTGTAGATTTAGAGGAGCTCCATGTGAGATACTAATTCATGGATGAGCTTCAGGTGAAAAGAACTTCAAAAGTTTATGATGTCTTCTTTTGGTGCTACAAAGTTGTTTTAGGTGAAAAATGGAAGAGTAGGAATGGCAAAGACCTAGTAAATTATTCAGTAAGTTTTCCTAATAAAGCATTGCTTGTTTCTAAAATACTTCCATTTCTACCCTCCAATCCAGACTAACTTTGATGTCCACTGCTTCCTTAAGGTTATTATTTGCAGCCTGTCACAGTCTCTCCAAGAAGAAAATAGTACGTTTGTGGTCAAGACACAAGACTGGGGCTCAAGAGGTTTAACTTTTGTTTCTTGACTCTGCATTAGGCTTTGTGACTGGGCTCAGAAACCTTCTGCCGACCAGGAAACATGAGACTCTCTTGCCTCCTTCTCATCTACATTTCAAATTTGTTTAGTCAGGACTTGTCTCTTCCTTCTACATTTAATTGAATTTTTTTTTTGTGTGTATTTCTCTTTCATTTGGGAGTAAAGTGTATTAACAAAACATCTTATTTTGCAGAAAAAAATTATACTTGATAGGCATTTTAAAGGAGGAATTATTTTGTTATAATCAGCCCTAAATACTAGTAATTCTCTGCTTGCAAAGCAGACAACACTAGTTTCCTACAAGTATTAGGGAAAATAATTTTCTGGACTTTCTTGATCTTGCCGTAGGTTCTGTCGTTTAAAAGATCATTAGCCTAGAAGAGCTGACCCTCTCAGTGTGAATGTGATTCTGCAGGCTGCAGAGACTTTTTGTGTGGCAGAAATTCTGCTTTCACAGTGCCAGATTTTCTCCCTGAGGTGCTCTTTTTTTTTCTGCACACTCATTTTTGATGTTATTTTGTGCTAAGAATCTACTGAGTTTTATGACCAGATTGTACAGTGAAGCCCAGCTGCAGCTTTATAGGAGCAGAGGTTTAAGGGAAGGTTTGCATGGGAGTAATTTCTTGAAGTAAATTCAGTGGTTGGATGTGAAAAGGCCTTCTTTTCTTCTAGAGAAAAATCTGAATTAAGGCATCTATGCTCAAGCTGAATTATTTTAAAATTATATATATGTATGGGGGTCTATCTGTTTAATGCTGAATGTTAAAATTACCAGATTGTTTAATACACAAATCTTTCAGCTTTGACTATATTTGAACAAGTACTTTATGCATATACAGTAGAGTTCTGTACTGTGTGTAGTGCTGAACCAACAATACTGATGGTTTCAAAGGAGTTTATACATCTACTGGCTAGAACTTTATAAAAAAGATGCATTGTTATAAAAGAAGAAAGAACAATTTCTCAAGACACATCTACAAATCACCTACTTGTTTTATTGGGCTGGGTTGCAATGGGTAAGTTGTGCCTCTGAGAAACACATTAATAAACCTTTGGCACAGAAAACCTTGAGAGAAGCAAAGATAAAATTTGTCAGCTTACCTGAAAAGTTATATATATTTTTTTCATTCCTGGTTTCCTCTGATAAGCTCATAAATGAACAGAAATAGTGAAATTGTCTCAGAACTGGAGTAGTATTTTGGATCCACCAGTTATGGTACAGATCAATTAATACAAGGTGTGTTGGTTGCAATATTTTCTTTAAAGTACTATGTAAAGGACAGCAACTAGGATATTCAGATTCCTCACAAGAAAGGAGCCATGCTGTGCTTTTAAAACAAAAACTGCCTTTTGTTTTATGGAATTAGTGTTCCTGGGATACTCATTCCATACTTCTCAAGTTACTTTACCAGGAACTGCAGTAGGAGAAAACCTTGCAGGCAAGTAGTGATATGGCCGGTGAGGTCTCAGCAGATGGTATTCTAATGCTGTATCCAAAAAATATAAGTTCAAAATAAATGTTGTGTTGACAGGAACGCAATGTACAGAATAAGAACCACAATGAAATACATTCACATTTATAACCTGAGACATAATCTGATAGACTGAAAGAGCAAATGCTTTTGAGAGTTATTGAAGGAAAATACTATTAGCTTACATTTCCACCCCTCTTTGAAGTTAGTACCATTAGGCCAACGCTGGGGATTCGTATAAATTACATTTTCAAATTTGATATAGAATATCAGCTTTCATGGCGAGATCTGATCTGTTCATTGCCTTCAGTCTGGATTGTCAACACTTGTGAGTGTGGGCCGGTGCTGACACTGCTGCTGTCAACAGCCCCACTCCACTGCCTCCTGCAGTTTTCTGCCTGCAGCCTGGGATGTCAGAAACACTTTATTGATTGTGCATTGGGAAACTTAATCCGGTTAAATGGATATGTCCTCACACAGAACAAGCGGTAGCTTAAGGTGAGAGTAGCTAAGCTGATGCTGGTAGAGAGAGACGGAGGAAAAGTTGAAGCAAAGCCTGCTTGTTCAAATAGGACAGGTTTCTTTTAACTCTTATGGGAACACTGGAGAAAAACTACTTAGGAAAATGGTGCTCTGTCCATTTCTTCGTGTTTTCAAATGAGACAAGATGCCTTTTAGAAGATATGTTGTGATGCATAATTTTCTCATATCAATGTTTGGGTGAGAGGATGAAATCTAGGTGACTGTAATATACATGGAATGATGCAAACTGCTGACCCTTTATGGCCTTGTAGTCTGAATTCGAAATAAATCCACTGTTCATTTGGCAGTGGTCTTTGTGGCAGAATCTCCTTTTGTGGAGGACAGTTTCAAGAAATTCGCAAGAGATGAAACATAAAAATTGATGCATAAGAGGTGTTTATAAAAATTCCTTATTATGAACCTCTAAAATGGTTATAATATTTGACAGTTGTATTTACAAAAGCAGAAGGAAAAGACCAAACCACACTAAGTCAGGTAATGTAAATAACTATTAAAATGTATTTAGGTAGGATCTAATCTAGTGCCCTTTGTAGTGCTATAGTTGGTTCTTGTACTTGATGGCTCACCAAATGCAGTCTGTTTTGTAAAGAGCTCTCAGGCCTCTTGCGTTGTTCTTAAAATCACTCTGTCAACACAGTAACCATAGATTTTTGTGTAGTTTGTGTCATGAAAACTGAACCAGAAATTTAATCCTTTTCAATTGCCTCTGTGAGCAGAATAGGCTCTGCAGCACTGAGTGATGTGCTCCAAGTAGGCAGACTCCCTGAAACTCCTGCTTCACACAGTGGGAGCAGGAAATTCCTGCATTCTTTGAAGGTGTTCCCATGAAGTTTCTCTACCTGTTCAACACTGTTAATTGTGCACAAAGCATTTTTAGTCACATAATGTCACTGGTTTTGCCCCATCTCTTTTTCCACGCTCTTCATTTATCCCTTGTTGAGTGAAGTGAGCAAATACAGCAATTACAAAGGGATTATAATACTGGAATTCTGGGAAATGCATGCTTGAATTCATAATTTTTATTCTTGTGGGACAGAGATCTTTAAAGATTGGGTAATCTGCAGCATGAAAACCTTTTAATTTTTTTCCCCAGCATTTGACATGATTTGGTCAAATCTGAAGATTTCTTTGGACCTCTGAGCAATGTTTTCTTCCGAATTGTAAATTGCAAGCTTAATGTTTTCTAAATTGCAGCTTTCCCATCCTTTTATGTCTGTTTATGCAGGATTTGAGGCAGTGTTCACGTTTTGGTGTGTTCTGGTGGCTGTTGCAGGTAACGGCAAACGCGTGCAGTGGCTGCGGGGCAAGGACGGTGAGGTCTGGGTCTGGGTGATGGGAGAAGCCCCGGGGGACAAACCCTACGAGCAGATCTCGGAGGAGCTCATAGCAGAGCGGGCCAGGCAGCAGGCACAGAAGGAGGCAGAAGAGCTATGGTGAGGATTTAAGAATCTGAGTTCAGGGTCCACTTGGCATAATGGGAGGCATGACCTTGTAGAAAGGTGGGAGGTAATGGTGGGTAAAACCGGTAAGTATGTTTGGTGAACGTTTGCCTTCAGTGGTTTTGTCAGGTTTTTAGTGTGTTAAAAATGTTGTTTTGCTTGTATTGGATATTGAAAGCCAAAAACCCTATTTGCAAAAAAAGTGATGCCAACTTTTTTCTCTCTTGGGAATTTAGCAAAACCGTTGACCAGCCTGCAAATAAAGAAAAATGAAGCAGTCTGGTTTTGAGATGATTAAATTAGATGTGTTTGTTATATCACAGTTCTGGGCCCACAGTGGGGGTTTAGTACATAAAATCCTTTTTGAAATTGGTTTTATTTGCAATTTGCTTGTATTAATTTTTATTCCAGCAGTTCAAAAACTCATTATACAAAGTCCCATGCGGATGTTTCTAGCAGGGCCTTTTCCAGCTTTGGGGGAGATTCAAAAGTGTTTTGATGCTTGATATTGCTAGGAATTAGGCCACCTGCCTCACACACTTCCCTTTGTAGTGCAGCACTGAAAAGTGACTCTTTAATATCAGGTTATTCTATGTTATCCTTTTTCATATCAGATTATTCTTGCTTTGAGTGTTTGCATATTTAAGCAGGGATTGAAATCCTCAACCTGTGCTCTGAATTCCTTTTACATTATCAGTATGAATAAACAATCTAGCATAAGAATTGGGGAGGCATTTGTACTGGTATTAGAAAGACAGTAAATTCCCAACCATGCTTTGCTAGACTAATGGAAAAATATAAGGTATGACTTAAAGACATCCAAGAAGTACTTGTCTAACTTAGAAGTGCCATTTTAATTAATAATTTATCAAAAATTGTAAATTGTCTGCTTTCTGGATGGTTTCTTCAAATACGATTTGTGGTAGGTCTCTTGTTAAATAGATTTCAATTCTTTGCTTGCATCTTTCCATCAAGTCTTATGCTAATTATTTATTGCAACCAGTGAGTAAGTATTGATCCTCAATTTAAGAAAATTAGTGATTAAATTTTTGTTTTCACATCCTTTTCTGAAGGAGACAAAAGGAAGCTGAAATAACAAAGAAATTCCGTGATGCTATGGCTCAAGAAAAAGCCAGAATAGTGGCAGAAAAATGGAAAATAGAAATGGAGGATCGGAAAGCAGCCAAACTGGAGGAAGAAAAAATTCAGGAGGAACTGAAGGTTTGCATAGAGAAATTTGGGATTTTTTTTATAGTGTTTTCATATAGATTCACAATTCTTGTCACCTTCAGTGCATGCTTATTATTAAGCTTTAAAATCCAGAGTTGTAATTTTTCATTCTGGAATATACAGCTACATGGTGTTCAGCAGAACAGCTGGGTGAGCGATGAGAAAAAATTACAGGTCTCATTCAGAAGTGCCAGAACAATCAAACTGGTTATTCAGCTCACACATTAACAGAATTGTTCAGTCAGCTGTGCTGGATGAATCATCCTGGGGAAAAAAATGTACAATTGGGAAAGATCTCATTTTAAGTTAGTTTGCTTGAATGTATTCTGTGTATTTTGGATGAGTTCGTTCACATAATGAACTTCAAAACTGTGTCACTACTTCCTTCAAAATAATAAGGGGTGGATCCTTCCCCTACTCAACATATGGAAAAAGTCCACTTGGCTTTTCTGGGAGAAGTTAATTTGCTTGATTTTTATTGACTTCTTGACTTATTGACAATGAACTTTTTACAAGCTCAGTTACAGTATTTTAGTGTTTGTTGGAAATAATATTTTTTCCCCATTTTCTAGTTGAAAATAGAAATTTCGAAACTAAATAGGAAACATCTCTGTCCACTCTTTTCATATTACTTGATAAAGATAAAAACTTGTTTAAAAATGAGAAAGTGAAATATAATGGGTTCAGTGTGCAGAGAAGTCATGACCATCCTCTGAGGCTGGGATGTGTGTGCTGGGACTGCACTCGATCGGTGAGGCTGAGTTTCCATGCAAAAAGCCTGTACAAAATCTGACTCTGAGGATTCAGTAACTTTCATCCACACTCCTCTCCTCTGCTGACAGCTCACTGTGTCTCTTCTTCCTTTCCTGGTGCAGTGACTTAAGGTATGGAAAGGGGGGACAGACTTTTCCCATTGTCCCTTTGTGATGGGAGGAATGCTGAAAACTTAGTGTTAAGTTCATGTGGTTTGATTGCACATAGCAAATATCTTGTCACTCTGCAGACTGTGGGCCGGGGATCTGAGGTGGTTGTGGAGCACAAAGCCAGGGCAGTTCCTGTGGATGAGGCTGTATAGAGTTGCTGATTTACCTTTGCACAATTAATTTGAATTCACAGGAGAGAATGGGGCCTTTGAAATTTGATGTCAATGAGTAATGAAAGTATACCTTTCTGCTTTATTAATGTATGAATAATGAGCAGAGCAACTAATTAAACACTCTTTCCTCTGCTCTCTGGAAAGTAAAGCCCTCTTGAACAAAGGCTGACAGTATTCACTTATGTCTATGTGGCTGACTCACAGGACACTTGATGGGAAAATGTCCTCAAGCTCACTGTTACTGTTCTGTTCCAAGGAGACTTTATCAAAGAGCAGAATGAGCAGCTTCTGAGACTTTCAGTGGCCAGTATTCATAGCTTTCTATCAAGGAAAAGTAGTTGTTCAGTTGGTGATAAAATTAAAAGGAATGACACCAAATTCTGCTCATGTTTATATAGATGGAAAGGTAATGTCACAGTGATCTGTGTTTCCACTGTTTCCCAGGACATGAGCAGGTGTCCTTCATCCAGCTGTGTGCCTGGTAGGAACACTGCTGCAAGTGGGATGAGATTATGGTTCAGTTTCTACTTTGAATTTCAAATACTTAACTTTGGCCAGGATTTCCATATCTCTCTTCCTAAAGTTGCCAACATATTTGTTCTGTTAAGGAAGTAGAAACCCTTACTTTCCCAATGGTTTCTCTTAAATCAAGCATTTGAAGATAGAATTGGCAGAAATTTAAATAAATGGACCAAAGTTTTCAAAACAAGACCCAGACGAAAGGAACTCCTGACTGAAAGAATTAGTTTGGAAACCAGATATGATACAGTGATTGTTTCTTTAAATGCCCTTTATCAAATGTTCCCCATCATTTCCTGTATTAATCCAACAGCAGAGTCTAATTCCACTTTCAGCATAGGCTCTTCAATTAGGTCTATAATCTGAGATCTGCTGGGAGGCACTTGGTCTGACATAGGGTTCCACCAGCAGAAATCCAAATGCAATATTGATTCCTGGTACTTTGACACCACTCCTTTGCTACTCAGAAAAGCAGCTTATCTGTTACACACTCTTGAAAATCAGATCTTGTGCATTGTGCATGGTATGTAGGCAGGGAAAGAAAGTTGTGTTTCTGGCATCCACGTCCAACTAGAAGGAAATAATACAACTAAGGTACAGGGAAAAAGATGAATTAATGAGTCTACTGATGTATGACAGAAGTAATTGATAGAATGAAGAAAAGGGTGTGGAATTTGATGTAGATCTGTAGGCAAGCACGCTTCAACAGATTTAAAATATTTAACGCACTGGTAATCATCCTTCTGTGATGATGACCAGACCATGTTTAAAGAGGTCTCCAGACTGAGGTACGGAAAGTCCAGTCTCTGCTTATGCTTCATCCTCTTGAAGCAGTTTGACTTGGGAAGTTGAAACTGTCTCCTTTCTGCTGGCATGTTTAATTTCTAACCATATTGTGCCACAAAAACTCCTTTTTAAGATGCTTTTATTCCTCTTGACCTATCACGGGACATTAGGGCTGTCTGCACTAGATAAATGATATCTTACATATCAAAGTGAATGATGATCTCTATTTCCTTTTCCAACACTATTCCAAAAGTATTGCTTTCCTTGGTGTTTGTAAGCAGAATTGCCTTTAATTTATGATGCTAGAATATAAACATTGACTACTCTATCTTTGCAGTTTAAGGATAGATATTCTTTTATGCACCTATTGCAAAGGACAAATAAGAGAGCCAATTACTGTCATTAATCTTTTTGCTAATTCATAAGGGCTATGAACTCATAGGCATAATTTTCTACAGTTATCAGTAGCTGTTATTAAGAGTCTGAACAATGCGCAGAGCTAAGGCAAATTGAAGATGTGAGTGTCATCCAGCCAGGGGTGGGTATCCTTCAGCTACATTTCAAAATAAAAGAGATCTCTCAATTCAGTCTTCATGTGGTCTACATAAAGCAAGTGAATATTAATAGTAAAGTACTGTCCTTAGGACAGCATCAGATACCTGCCAAATTTAATAATATAAGCACAGTTGACAGCAGAGCTAGATTGCTTCTTAAAAATTTCCTGGGAGATGAAATGTGTCTCATCAAAGCAGATAGGTTCAGAGAACAGAACAATTAGTGCTTCTGTTCAGGAAATATCTAATTAACCTTATGCTCAGTAGAAAGAATACACTTTCTATTGAGCTTGGATAAGCTTTCAACACATGCCTGAATGCTTTACTGTGGCCCCAAGTGCTGTGGACCTGATTCTTCAGAAAATTGCTGCCAGATGTAGAGTTTAGGAATACAGTGAACTGTCACCATTGCCATTTGGAGTACTGTGGGTTTCTTATGATACAGCAGTGAGCATTCTGTCTTGATCTGAAGAAAAACTCTTGTCTCCAAGTAAACGTCAAGCACTGTTATCTCCAAGAGCAAATAAGCTGTAAGTTCAGCTCTGCGCTTTGTTGTGCCAAGAAAACATTGAACTCTTTCCCAAAGATAGCATATTTATAATCTAGGAATATGGCAACAGCTTCTTGCTGGGGTTCAGCACCCAATTGATTCTGAAAGTGCCTTAGTTGGGTTATTTCAATAGCAATTACAATAATTCAGTAATACTTCATTTTACTTCCTTTTGGGTCACTACAATTCAGTAATTCTTTTTTTTCCCTATGCCATTGTGTCTTGAACAATGTTGTAAATGAGGAAGCTGTTAGTTTTGGTTGGGAACTGGGTCTTCAGATTTTCTCTATCCTACTTGTAACTGATATTAATTTTAAAGGAAAATATGTTCCTCAGTGACATCAGTAATGATTGCCCTTCTGAAGCCACTGTCTTCAGTCTGGATTGCTGGTAAAAACTAGCAAAGCTCAGGTGTTTTCCATGGGTAAATGGGAAAATCTGAGCCACTAATGAGGGTAGCTTACATGTTAGGAATTCAAGCTGTGAAGAGTCTCTAAGGTCCAGAGACAAACTTTAAGTAGATGGTCATTGGATCTATGGCAAATTACTCGAGCAGAGCCTGTTCCAGCATGTGCAGTAAATGTCAGATCTCTCCCAACCAGGAACAGTCCTTAGCTTTGCTTTCCAGCTTATGGAACACAGGGTCTTTGTGATCAGAGTAAGTTGGTACCTCCTTGTATGAGACGTGTTATGGTAATGTTCGAGGGTCCCAGGA
>VYZP01049161.1:0-11868 GCA_013400635.1 Hypocryptadius cinnamomeus | reverse complement strand
GCCGGGCCGGGGGCGCGGGGCCGGGGCGGTGCTTTGGGCGGGGAGGGGCGGAAAGGCCACGGCGCCCGCCCGAGTTCAGGATTCGCGCTCCGCGGCTTTGCGGTTTGGGGAAAAACCCTTCTGCTAAAGCTGCCGCCGCCTGGACGCGCAGTCGGGAGTGAAAACATTCACCCGCCGGCTGCTCTCGTCGGGAGGGAATCGAGCGTTGGTTCTCGCTCAAAAACACTCGGGGTGAGGTGGGGATGGGGCGGGCGCTGGGGGTAACGGGGCAGTGCCCGTCCCGTCCCTGGAGAGGTGCAGGGACAGACGGACACAGTGCCGCGGTCTGTCGGGCCATAGGCTGGACTCGATGATCGTCTCCGAGGTCTTCGCCAACCTAATTGATTCAGTGGTGCTGTAATTAGCCCCGCAGTTTGATAGCAGATTGCGCGGCTGCCTAAGAGGCTTATTTGAAATAATAACGCTAGTCAGGAGCGCAGAGCTCGCCCGCGGGCCGTGGGTGTGGGATAAACTGCTGAGGGATATGTGATAACAGCACTGATAGCTGTTATCTCCAGCTGTCCTAATATAATTGAATTTCCCCTCAAGAGTTACGTCGTGGCCATACAACAGCTGCAAACTGATTAGATTTAGAGCTACTGACAAGGGCAAATCCTGTTTTCTGATCTTTATGCTCAAACTAGCTCTGCTTAAAATTAAAAAAAAAAAAAAAAGACAGCTAACTAAATTCTGGAACACGATAGGGAGAGGAGAAACGCCACAGAAAACCTAAGTATGACAGGCAAAGGCATGATGGCATCTTCCTGAGGAGTGCATCATCTACTTTCTTCACTCTCCTAGACCTGTATTTTTAATAAAGGAAACACCAGGATTTTGTGTAGTGTCCCATCCTTCTGAAATACCCTTCCATTCCTACAAGATTTTGTATCACATGATCTCGTGGATCACATCTATCAACTTTTACATGATTACAAAATAGCTGGACTTCATTAAAATTGTTGCCATCTTTCACAGGGACTTTACACTTGTGTTCCCTCATAAACTGCATGAAGCAAAACAATTCATAGATGAATCTCTGCCCTTTCTGGCTTGAATTAAAAATGAAAACTTGATCTTGGTCAGCTTTCTGTGGGGATAAAGTATATATTGGTTTAGCATTTTTCTGGTGGAAACAGAAATAAACAATATGAAATGAATAGTTTTATCACAAATTCAGTCAAGGATAAATTGCCCCAAACGCTGTAATAAAAACCCAATATCTATAGTTAGTGAAAATATGTGTGCATTGAAATTGAAAAGTCTAAAATTACTTATTTTCTGTCACTTAGAGGCAATTCTTGATAATCACAATGGTGATTTGTTCAGACATTTCCAATGTGGGAAAGTGTTTGTGTCAAATTTGAAGCACGCATTTTGTTTGGGCTTGGAAGGAGAAAAAAATCAAAATTCTAGCCCAATTTTCTGAAATTGAAGTTGACAGATACATCAGGAGCTTCCCAGCTGCGTTCTGTTGCTTTGTAGCCATGTTATAAAAAATTACTCCTGCCCTTTCTAACCCAAGTTAAAAGTAAGCCTGGATTTTTCAGGCATTTTGGAGTATTTAGCATGTGAATGAACACCTTTGACCTCAGGGAGCCTGTTCTGTCTGAGCCACCAAGCTGCCTTCTCAGCTGTGGCCTCAGACAAGTGAATGCCTTCCACCAGGATTAAACACTCACCTTTTGGGGAAAAATATGCCAAGGTACACCATCAGCACCTCTGACAGCCATCCTACTAACTCATCTGATCTCCTCCATTCCTGTTTGCAGTCTCTGAAACAAGGGGAGAGGAGATTCCTGCTCCATTCATAATTACAGTAGTAAGCATACCTGTAGTACTTGCTTTTTGAATGTATTTTCTGCATGTTGATTCATTTACTAATTACATTTAGTAATTATTAAGAAAACCTAATCCTTTCCCCTCCCTGCGATGCCGCCATTGTGCTCTTTAAAAAGAGAAAAAAAAAGAGATGCATTTTGCCAAGTGAGTCAAAAATAAATGTGTTGTTCAAGTTTGCAATATGTTTTGGCTGCAGCAGTGTGTGAGAGCACATTTGGTTCCCGAGTCAGATGATGAAGGACGGGGCTTTCATAACACAGGACCCGTCTGTGCCACTTCACATCAACAGCTTCTTCCTCTCCCATTAAGTAGGAGGAATATGAATTGCCAGCAACCCAAATATGGCAGCCACCTGTTGGTTTTGGCATTGCCTCCTGAGAGCTGATGAGTCTGAGTGGAGTAGTTGTGAGAAAAACACAATCTTCCCATTCATGAGAAACTTTGAGTGCTGACGGTGGCGTGGGTCACGCTGGGGGTTGTCCATGTGTTCCCTCGTTGGGCGATGCCCGAGGGCAGCCAGCACCAGCACTGGGATTTGGGAATCTTGTCACTCAGCCTTGCCTCCTGCTGCCTCAGCTCTCCAGGGACTACTTAGGACAGATGTTTTCCTTAGTGACCCATCTGTCCTTTTCCACCCAAGGTGGATGATTTTTGAGTTACAGATTTTCATCCATTTTTCAGTAACTGAGTCCCTTCCAGTACCTGAAGGGAGCCTACAAGAAAAATGGAGAGGGACATTTCACAAGGACCTGCAGTGACAGGACAAGGGAGGATGGCTTCAAACTGAAAGAGAATAGGTTTAGATGAGATATACACAAGAAATTCTTTTCTGTGAGGATGGGGAGGCCCTGGCATAGGGAAGCTGTGGCTGAACCATCCCTGGAAGTGTCCAAGTTCAGGCTGGACAGGGCTTGGAGCAACCTGGGATGGTGGAAGGTGTCCCTACCCATGGCAGGGGGTGGAGCTGGATAGGCTTTAAGCTCCTTTCCAACCTAAAGCACTCTATGATTTTACAGTTTGGAAAAGAATAGGCAATCCAACAGGAGCTTCAAATTACCTGTGTCATACCTGCCCTAGTCTATGACCCCCATATCTCACAAAGCACCACTACAGGAATAAAGAGGAATAGCTGCTTTTTGATGAGGATCCTCGGACTTTCCCTCAGCCCCCTGTTTCTAAACTGGTCAGTCATCCAAAGCTGGTGCTGAAAGGTGCCAAAGAGGCAACTCAGAAACATCCCTGTCACATAAACCTCTGTTTTACAGAGAATTTCTCTATTTGGGGGATGAGGGCAAGAGTAATTACAGCATCTGAATGAGGAACTTAAAGTTTCCTGTGTAGTATGGGACAAAAATAGGTTCTTCTAAAGTGTGATTCAGAGGAACTAATTTTAGGTGCCTAAAATAAGGCTGTCTAAATACTCCATGACATGTTTCAAGTTGGATGGGGAGGCGGGTTCAGTGTCACCTACAGCACATACGCTGAATATTGTTCTTTTTCTGCAATGCCTGTTCGGATCTGCGTGTTCTAATGTAAGTGGAACATTTCTGTTGAGCAGAAATAAGAGGCCCTTGTGAAGAGATTAAAGTGGGCACCTGTAAAATTTTTAAAACTCTATTACATAGACAAGCCTGACCAAATAGGTGCAGCATTGTTATCCTTTGCTTTACATTCCCAGTGGTTCTGAGAATTAAATCCATCCTCAGTTATATCCATTCACAAGATATTGTTTGGCCTCTGCTCTTTTCCAGCTGAACTTAGTGGGTTACTGTGCTTACAATGGACAGTGTTTGTGCAAGAAGAGGAACTCAATTCTCCTTGGAGAAATAAATTAATTTATAGCAAAAGTGTTTTTTCCTCCCCACTCCCTGGATTTGTTATATTTTGGTGCCTTATTGCCTAAGACTTGGAAAGCATAATTGTCCCAAATCCACAGCAGAGATTCTGCCTGTGACAGGCTGTTTCCTCTACATGTCTGAAACTCCCAAAGATATCCCTGGAAACTATTGTGCCTGCGGGGAGAAAAAGCAATAGACTTGAACTTCTTTGTAAGAGGCTCTTTCCAAATTACTCACAGCTATTTGAAATAAATAATAATTCCTTGGACATGACAGAAATGCAGCCAACTTTGGGGAAAGAGACATTAGGGTTACTTTTCTGTTCCTCTTGAGCCACTGAAATGGATTTTTCTGGCTTGCTCCCTTGCCAAACAGAAACCAGCCCCAGAGGAGCATGTGATGACAGTGAACTCACAAAGGTCATTCCTAGGGATTCTGCTGTTCTAGGAAATCAAGGAAACAGTCCCTTGGCAGCCTGCAGTCACTCACATAGAAACTGCTCATTATGGACTTGGGAGTCTCATGCAGCTGCCCTGTGTTTGCCAAAGAGGATTGTGACACACCTTACCCCAAGTGCCTGGGTGGATGATCATATTTATTGGTTTTAAGTGGCAAATACATCTGTTGCAGCTTCATCTGCAGTTCTCTGGTTTGTCTATTCCTTGTCAAGATGAAAAATTGGCAATGTCTATTTAAAAAAAATAAAAAGGTCTGCTTTCCCAACGCAGAATAAATCAAATAACAACTAGAAATCTTTGCTCAGGTTTTCAGTCTTGTTTCAAGCAGCATTCAGCACAAATAATTGTGTTTATCATGGCCATAGAACCAGTAGTTGTTCATGGCCATAGCTCAAGTAGTTGTTCAGGCTTTAATTCTGTGGGTGGATTGTGTGTTCACTGTTTGGACATGTGGATCAGAAAGTACTTAAATATTTATGAATTCTGGAGGAGAAGCAATCTCACTTAAACATTCCCTTAAGCAACCAATCCTTTCTCTCCTGCTAAAGAATTATCTATCCTTTGCTTCTGGCTGAGTGGTTTTGTGCATGGAATCTGCATGGCAGACTTTTTGGTAACTTTCTAAAGCAGCAGCTTCTCTCATGGAGTGTTAGGGAGACACCCAGCAGATTAACAAACCTTTGGGAGGGTCACACGGCACAATCTCGAAGCTCTCTGGTGTTCATTTGGTCTAACCTGGCGTGTTGTTTATGTCTATGCCTTGGTAATGTGGGGATAATAAGTGTAATTATGTCAGGGGCATGATTATGGTAGTGCTGGGCCTGCTGACTAACACCAGGATGCAAGGAATTGTAAATTGGTTTATTATTGTCCCAGGTATTCCGTTAAGAAGAGTTCAAGGTGAAACAATGACTGTAAATTAACACTTCCTTACCACCTTGGAAATGTAACTGTCAGAAAGGCCTTTTAGGATAGAAGGAATGTTCCAATGAAGGAGCACAGGAGGCCTGTAAATTCAGGGATATCCCAGGGAGAGGAAAAAGTTGCTTTTGCCACATTTGTGTTGTTACTTTGAGGCCAAGCCCAGTGGAAAACTGAGCCTTGCTTAATACAAAGGCAGCAACTGTCCTGCTGGGCAGAGCACTGAGAACTGGGTGAAAGAACTCAGGGGGTTTAGAAAATTCAAGTGAAAAACAGAATCTGCCTTGAACAAAAAGAGCAGGAAAAAGACAGCTTGTAATCTCCAGAGAGGGCTCTGCAGGACAATCCGGTGGGCGTTCACTGTGGCTGTGATACCACTATCTACAACCCCCATGTGTTTTCTTTTTCAGTAGCGTTGCAATGGATGGATACAGAACCTGATTCATGCTTTCTTGGCTTTGCCAAATGCCTGCTCAAATCCTGTAGCCATGCTCTGAATTAATCTGCTTACCCAAAGGCATTGCTGGCAAAATGCTTGTCCTTGGAGATTCCAGCCCCCTTCGCCTGGGAAAGATAGAGCCATCAGCATCTGGAGTGGTATTAGCAGGAGGTTTGACAGGCTCTGAAATTAGAAGAAACTGGGGCAGAATCACTCTGCTTACCCCTAAATATCCCCAGCAAATTAGCACCTCTGAAATGCAGGGAGTTTTGAGATGGGAAGTCAGGAGCAAAGCAAATTTGGGGTGGTGTCAGGGGTGCCAGAGGTGTTACCAAGTTCAGGGCACACAAGAGCTGGATGTGCACAGCACCCCTGCATCACAGCAGCTGCAGCAGTCTGAGTGCAGCCATAGCCAGCCCTGCCAGCCCGGGCCAGCAGCCCAGGGCACCTGACCCAGTCCTGCACTGCACAGAGAAAGGGATGGCATCCACCTGCTCTCCAGGGGCTTTTCAGGGAGCAGCTGGTACCATCAGAGTTACTTTGCAGAGTATCTCCTTCAGGTGCCCTCCCTGTGATTTTTTTGAAGTTAGATATTCACTTAGGTAGCCTTATCTTCTCACTAGATTCCCAGACTCCGTGCCTTTTTCTCTCTGCAAAGCTTTCAGTTTCTTTCAGGCTGGCCTCAGTCTTTGCAGCGGAAACGTGCAAGAACATTTTCCTGTGACAAGACTAAAACTCAGAACTAAAGATTAAGAACTGGGCGTGCATACAATCTTACTTCTCCCCTGCACACTCTCCATTTTCTTAGTTCAGACAGACATCCTGAGTCACAGGCTATTCAGTTCTGTTTAATAGTGCTAAATGGGTTTTTCATCCCCTCATTCATCTGCTTTTTAAGTTCATTATGTTCTGGTCTCATGTTCTGCAGCAGTAATTTCTGATTCATGCACAGCGTGAAAAGTTGTTCCCTTTTGATTGTTGTTAACTTTTTATCTGGGAATTTTTTTAGTGCCTTGAGATTTTCTGTGTGAGAAATAACAAGGCCTCTTTGCCATCTATGATTATACAGACCTGTGTGGTCTACAAAAATCGTGCTGATTCTTCCTTTTTTATCAGAACCACTAAAGTTTCTGGTAGGTTGGATGGGGAAGTTGCCATCAAGTTATAAAGATGGATGGAAAGTTTGGGACTGACAGCATCCCTCCTTTCAAATGCAAGAGAGCATCTTTCCTCACCCAGGTGCTGACTTTCACCAATTTGTTCACAAATAAATGTCTTTGAATCATACTTTTGATGAGAGCTGACCACATTCTCAAA
The DNA here is from genome assembly GCA_013400635.1 of Hypocryptadius cinnamomeus. NCBI lineage: Eukaryota > Metazoa > Chordata > Aves > Passeriformes > Zosteropidae > Hypocryptadius > Hypocryptadius cinnamomeus. The sequence continues at coordinate 5,017 of VYZP01049161.1, read as the reverse complement.
CTTGGAGAATGAAATCCAGAAGTTATCCAATTCCAAGTAGTGAAGCAGAAATCAATTTGGTGAGACTTCCTGTGATGGCACAGGCTGCACTAACACAGGGCAAAATTCTGAAATACTCACTACTTTCTCTTTGTTGTTTTGAGAAGAAATAAAGGTCTAATGCAATTAAAGAGAATGAATCAAATAGTTTCACAGAGCTGCAAAATGTAATGCTGTCAACCCACCCCCCTGAGGAACCATTCCTTCAGCAACCCACGCTCTTTTGTGTGTTCTTAGATCTTCTGTAGAGCCCTGAATCCTCCCTAAATTTGACAGCATTGTTCTGGCAGCTGTGGGAAGGGTGATGCTTAAAATTTCCTATGTTTCAATGGGAATAAAAACTTACTCCTTAAATGACCACATCTCCTCCTCCTCCTCAGCATGTGCAAGAGGAGAAAACACAACAGTAGAATCTCAATGTTTTCCTCAAATGAGTTTGCTGTGAATGGATATTTCATAAATCAAATGTTGGAACAATCTGCTTTCCTATCAAAACAATTTAAATGTAGGTGTTATAGTAGGTGGGCTTGTGTTTGGATTTAGTCATCAAGCCAAGCCTGACTTGACCTTTCATGCCAGCAGACAACTGACAGACTTAACCCCAAATTCCACCTGATTCCTGTGCTTTGCTACTGAATAGTTTAACTTTATCCATCACATTTTTGTTTGAGATGGGTTTTTCTTTTGCCTTAGGACACATCAGTTCATATACTCATGTTTTAATTCCCAACATTTTGTAGTTTAATAGAACTTTAGAGTGGTGATGCAGGTTTCCAAGGCTGATTTCCTCATACCAAGTATTTATATTTAGTCAGTGGTTTAGTTTCTTATTGTAATTTCAGATTAAAACTTCACAACTACCAACTAGGAATGATTTACCTGAAAATTCTTTCTTTTTTTTAATATATCAGTGAAAATACTTTTAAAAGCTTAATTTAGACTGAAAAACTTTGAACTTTGTTTTCATGTGGTTTTATTGGTGGAGGTTTAGAGGTTTATTGCCCAACTCAAGAAATAAAAGCTCCTTTCAGAGAAACAGTCAGTAGGTCTTCATGCCCTACAGACTCAGGCTATGACACAAAAATAAAACAAAAAAATAACACGAAATCTAAACAATATAGTCTAGCCAGAGGAAAATAACAGGCTCACAATTTTGTATGTGTTACTTTATGTAAGCAGTCCGGGATTTTGGAGCATGAGGGACAAATTTAGCTCCTGTCCACACAAAGTTTGGCTGCGCTCCTGAAATCTGATCTGTGTGGGTGTGACTCATACCCTGCAAGACTCTCCCCTTGCTCACGGGCTGCTGCACAGGTGGGGGCTTCTTCCCACACAGATCACGTCCCTGGATTTGGATCCTGGAGCATGAATTGATCAGGAGACAAGTGTTGTAACCAGGTCACCTCCCTGTGCTATGGGCACACTGGGGATCCAGCTATGAAGTCATTAATCACTCAACCACCAGAATAAAGCTCTCGAAGAATCCCTCCTTGTGCCTGTCTTGCCCTTTAGACTTCCAAATACAATCTGTAGTGCTAAAAAGAAGAAAGTTCCTGATAGCCAGGAAAGAGGAAAAACTGGGAGATCAAGCTCTCCAAAAGGTTTCGGTATATGCAGATATTATGTAAATAAGGATTGTAAAAAAGACCCTGAAGAAGCTTGTATAGCTTTGAAGTAGAGGTAGCAATCCCCTTAATCTTCATTCAGAAATGAGGAGTAAATGCAGTCTAGGAAAAGAAAACATTCTGTGGGAATGAGGACAAGAGGAAGACTAGTGAAAAAGGTTAGAAGTTTATAATTTTGCCTGAAGAAGAAAACATAAAGGAACAGCAGTACATTACCTTAAAGGACAGAAAAATAAAATCTGATGTGCATTACCATTTACAGAAAATAAGGGAAAAAATGCTGGAAAGGTCAAACTAAGCTTACATGGCTTCCAACTTCTTCCCTGATATTCCATGCTCCCTAGGTAACAGCAATAACCTGGCAACAGAAGCAGTATCTTTATTATTTATTTATCTGGAGGCTCTGGTGTCCTTTGGGAAACACTCATCAAAATCATGTGGGGACAGTCTGCAAGTGAATCAGGTCTAGAGTTTGGTTCAGATGAACAGAGCTGCACAGCTAAAGATACATCAAGAAACTTTTATGATCAGAAGTAGCAGGGGAGAGACATGCAGTCACAGCAGGTTTGAGGAGGAGCCAGGTTACCTAAAAATGGTGCAGAAAAACAGCGTAGTTACAAGGTGAAGGATGAATCAAGACAGCAAGGTGGGAGGTTAAGTGCCTGATGGGGTATCCATGTGAATGCCAAAGGCAGTCATTTTGGGAGTGGGAAACATCAGGTGTGTGGGGTGGTGTGAGGTGACAGCCACACACAGAGATAGCAGCAGTAGTGGCTAATGAAAGAACCAGCTGGTTTCCCACCTACTCTGTGCCAGAGATGAACAAACAGCATAAATAAGGAAGCTACAACTTCCCAGTGACCAAGCCAAAAGCTTACTAACTGAGATACTTTAATCAAATTGCTTTTTATTGGTACTGGCCAGACTCAAGGGCACCAACAGCTCTGCCCCTCCCAACCAGCCTCACCTGGGCCCCACCCACGCCCCTCTGCTCTTTGGTGCAGGAGCTCTACTTAAGCTGAGGGCTGAGCAGAGCTCTTGCCTTTAAACTGTGGTGTGTTCAGGTTTTAGCTCTGTGTTGTAGCTGTGGCTTCCTGCTTCCAGCCCAGCTTCCTGCTCCTGGAGGGACTCTGCTGCCCAGGTACTGTGGGGCTGTTGTCACTGGTGTGCCAAGGTTGCTCCTTGCAAGGCCTTGTTTGTGCTGGTCCCTGGTGTTCAGCTGCAAGAACTCTACTGGTGGGTTTTGGTGTTTTCCAGTAATAATAATTTTTACTCTACCCTTTTTCATGCCATGATTAAAAACCAGTGGTGTTGGAAAGTTTTGCCGTGCTTGGAGTGAATACTGGGAGGCTTTTAAGGGCTTTATACCCAGAGGAGGGGCAGAGGGCCTGGTGGTGAAATGTGTTACTGTTATTTTTACAACTGGCTGTAGCTTTGGGAAGTGCAGACAACTGGTTCTCCTTAGGCCAATGCCACCACCCTGGAATAAACAGCTGGAAGTGGGAGGGAAATTCAGAACTCCATGCAGGCTGCCTGCATTTTTTGGTAGTGTGTGCTAAATCTCTCTTGCTAATTAGTGTGTTTGAGTAACCTTTGATTTCTAGTATTGATTACTTAGGCAGTAAAATATTAAATGTTTCACAGTATCACCTTCAGGAGTTTTCTGCTACTTGTCATGAAATAAGGAGAAAGCTGGGCTTGCCTAAAGAAAGAGGGACAAGATGTTACAACAAATAAATGAAATGTCAAAGACTGTAGTGATAAAAAACTGTTGTTGTTGCCAGTGCTGGAGTCTGCAGGTAGCCAAGTGTCATCAGCACCAGGAAAAGCTCTGCTTTCAAGGCTTGTGTGGCTTTCTAGTGCAATAAACTGCTACTATAAATCTACTCTTTTACTGGTCTTGCTCTTCACTGCTGCCAGATGGCAGCAAATTACAAAAGATTTTCTGTGTTCTGCTCCTCTTTCTGTGGAATCCTCCTCTTTCAAAACAAAATGGTGCTGATTCCACATTAGAAAAATGTATGATCTCTGTGGAAGGCAAAGATTTGATTTAATGTGCTATATAGGTAAAGCAAATGAAGTTTTGTCCATTGTCTTCCTATTCCCTGTCATACTGGAAGCTTTTTGTTTCTATGTGAATATTTGTGTTCTGTGCTGAATTGAGTGGTTGTTTCTCTAGTTAACTTGTGTGTGGGGGGGAAAATAATTTTGTTACTTTTTTAGGACTTTATTTTGAACCTCCCTATAGTCTTAAAATCTAAACCTATGAACAACTCAGGTTATGCTGGATTACTGTAGAACACAAGGTGCATGTGGATGGAGATTACTTAATGGAGAGAGCAAATAAAATTATTTTGATTTTTATAGTACAGTTGCTGTTAACTTACCTTTATTTGTTGGTGAGTGAGAAGAAAAGAGCTCATCTTCTAAGGTTAGATAAGTGCTGTATCTAATGTAGAATTTTGCCGGAAAAGTTTTGTTGCTTTTTGTTTTGTTGTTTTTTTTTGGTTTTGTTCTTTTTTTAAAGCAAATATGGTGGGGGGAAAATTCAACTTCAAGCAGACACAGAACACACCAGAGAAAAACCTTTGTGGTGTGTTGCTGGAGACTCAACCTACTAAATAATCAATTGTTGACTTGGTTTTTTATCTGTAGCATATAGACAGAAGAAATGCCACAATGACAGTTTTGGAAAGGTGCTCTAATGAGAACATAAGCACTACCAGACACCACTGAAAGCTGGGTGAATAGCTTGCATGGAATGAGCTTTCTTTCTCTGGGGTCTGCTGCTCCAGCTGAGGAATCTGGTATTTGCCCCAGCACGGGGCGAGGAGAAATGGGCTGTTCAAACTCCGGGTGAAGATTTTAAGTCATGTGGAGATTGGAGAGGTAAGTTGGTCACTCAGCCTCATTCAGGGAGGGGTGCCTAAGACAAATTTGAGGGGTTTTTCTCATGCTTTCGTTTTCAACTACCTAATTTTCCACCTTATCAGGCAAAATTACCTCAATTCAGCAATGTATGGAACACACTTTGTTTTCAATTATTCCTGTAAACACCCGGGAAGGACTAATGCTGCTCACCTGTGCTGTGGAGGCTGGAGACTCCAGGTGTGTATGCTTCAGCACCAGTCCTGGAGGAGGAGTTGGTGCCGTTCGGACACTGCTCTCTGAACATATTCCTAATCTGAAACAGAGGCGGGACTGACCCCTTGTGAGGGCTCTGTAGCAGCCGCCCCTAAGGGGCGTGAGGCCGCGTCCCTCACGGCGGGAACGCCTTCCCGCCCTCGGGATCATGGGCCTCTACCCTCACGGAAGCAGCGATGTTTCCCCTCACAGGAAAAGCTGTGTCACCC
>VYZP01049159.1:0-10540 GCA_013400635.1 Hypocryptadius cinnamomeus | reverse complement strand
CAAAAAAACCCCAACAAAACTATAAGGAGCAGTTGGAAAAGAACAGGGGAAAACCTTGTTACATGTCTGCTTTTATATGTAGTAATTCCCTGAACACCTACAGTAACTTCATGCCACACTACTTTATTCCAACAAAAGAATTTGCCCTCTTCTCTTTGATGCTTATTCTGCTGTTTGCAATTCAAGCCCACACAGAAGAAGAGAGGTGTTAACAAGCAAGGAAATTTTTAAAGTATTTCAGATCTCTCTACAACCCAGTTCCAGTTACAAAGCTTTTCCTGGTTGGGATTGGCCCTTACAATCCCCAAGAGAACAAAACCCATGAACATCAAAATACAAAGGGTAAGAGGGAGAGAACACCTGCCAGCCTTCAGATAATGCTGAAACTCATGAGACCATTACAATGAAGAAATACACATGCAGGACAAAAGGGAGAAAAAAGAACAGGTAAGAAGGGGGATGGCTGCAGGCAGGGAGCTGGGAAAGCAACCACAGGCACAGGCAGCAGCTGCAGCAAAGGTGCAGGGCAGAGAACTGCCTCCAAAAAATTGAATTGCACCAAATGTCCATGCAAAACAGCCAACCACCAACCCTACACAGGAGCCTGTCTGTCTGAGAGCTCCAGAGAGCTGAGTTCATCCAGCTGGGGCTCACATGTGACTCAAAGGAAAATGTCAGGATTTTTGCTCAAGAAATTCAACGATTACATCATCCCATTTGGTACATGACCAGATTACTGGCATTTTATTACAAAACACAGCTCTCAAGCTGTCAGCTTTTATGATTCTCTGTAAGAATTAACTGTACTTCCCCAAAATACCCTGAAGATTTATGAAGTTATAAGAACTTGCACTCCCTCACCAAAAGCACAGGAATCCCCACACAACCTGTCCACACCTGAAGGCCATGTGCAAAACTTACTAAAAAACCATTAAATATTGCACCTTGCAGTTCACAGGCCTGCCCACAACCTGGTGCCTGGGAATCTGAAATAATAATATAAATGAAAAAAATGTATTTTTGCAGTTACAGTAAAAGGTTTTATCACCATAAAGACATGATAATTAACACAGTTCTGTGTTTAATTTGTGATTAACACAAAATTGGCTCGACTGTATCTTCAGTTTTCAGATCAGTCTTGTGAACACTTAAGAGACAAGCAGCAAGTTCCCACCACACAAGCAGAGGTGTTAAATTGTACCACAATATAAAGATTGCCGTGGAGAGAGCCCTCCCAAACTCAGGCTGACCTTTGGAAGCTGAATGTGCAGCTGCCTTTCCCCAGGCTCAGCTAGCTGAGGCTGTTCAGGCTGCACAGACACAGCTGAATTCCCTGCCCAGCAGCCAAGGTTGGATCTCCCCTCCACAGTTCAGCTGGGAGGGCAAGGAACAAAAAGTCCGTGTGTGCTTGGCAGGGAGCATCAGGCTGAAAACAAGAGAGGCCTCTTCTCCTTCCCCCCAAGATGGGTGGGGGCTCTTTTGCAAACACAAAACCAGACATCATTTAAACATTTCTCTCTTACACTGGTTTGAAGGGCTCAAACAGAGAGACCTAGAGGTGCTGTCAGAAAAGACTAAAAGTTCTTGTTCCCCCAGAGCAGCTCTGCCATGGGCACCCTCTGGATCTGCAGGATCCCAGAGGGAGGCTGGAAAACTTGGACTGCCACTCCCAGCAGGTATGATTCTAACACAGGGTGGGTTGGGCTGGGAGGGACCTCAAAGCTCCTTTCATTCCAGCCCTGCCATGGCAGGGACACCTTCCACTGTCCCAGGCTGCTCCCAGCCCCAGTGTCCAGCCTGGCCTTGGGCACTGCCAGGGATCCAGGGGCAGCCCCAGCTGCTCTGGGCACCCTGTGCCAGGGCCTGCCCACCCTGCCAGGGAACAATTCCTCATTCCCAAGATCCCATCCAGCCCTGCCCTCTGGTAGTTTGGATTATTTCACAGGAATAGTTAAATGCAGTAAATATTTCCAGTTCTGTATGGAAGTACAGAAACCCACGTGCTCCAGAGGAGGTTCATTCTGAGCCCTGCAGAGAGGTGCCAACCATTCCAGGTGGCTGCATGGGAGCCCTCCTTCAGGAATCACAGGTTTAAATCCAGCTGTTCTGTGTACTTTGTATTATTTGTGCATTAATAACTATTTCCTACAAACTGTGCATTTCTGTGGAGCACATGAACCCGCACCTTGAGAAGATGCAAAGCTAAACCCCTGTCCAGTCAGTTACAGCCAATTAGTCATGCCCAGGGCTAGATGCTTCAAAGACACTGAGGGAGAGAATCCCCATGGAAATCTGAAGGACCAAAACTGAACTTTTGAGACAATGTGCCTCCAGTGGAATGATTGTAATAGTGTCATTAGGATTTGCTAATCCACACTATTAGCTGCAATATATTTACCCGTAACATGGAATATACCAGCAGGCCCTTGATTTTCCAGGACTGCCATCCCACAAAACCTTGCTCTTTCAAACTCCTAGGTTGGAGAGTGCCCACAACTGTGGGCACACAGCCATGAGGGACAATGCAGGGAAAGGGGATTGGAAACTGCTGCTGAAGAGAAACACAGCAGAGACTGGGGTTTCAGACACTCGTGATTATTTCACAATTCCAGACACACATTTTACCACACAACTTGTTGAAAAGCAAAGTTGACAGAGAAAAGATTCCCATTTGGACACTAACACTAATTCATTTGATTACCTTAAAATCAACACATGAAAAAGTAAAATATAATATCCAACACACGCAAGTTTGATAAGAGAAATCCAAACCATGGCTGTACTATGTCAGTCAAGTTTTCTGTGTTTTCACTGACTGCAATGAAGGGAATGCTGTAAAAATGCACCTTTTGCACCAAAAATAGAATAACCTTTCTTCCTGAGAATGCCCAAGGATACCTCTCTTCACTCCTTCCCACTCAAAATTATTTAATTTCTATTAAATAGAAATTTTCTATTCTGGTCAAGAAGCTGATCCTCTGGAGGAGACAGACAATGTTCCCTGTTCGCATAGGAGAGATTAGTTTCTAATTACTATCAGTAATTAGTGCTTTCCTGCAGCTAAAGCTGGAATTTCTCTGTCAGGAACCTGACCACCTCCAGGCCTGCCACACACAGAGCTCCAGAGAGACTCATTCCAGACAGGTGGATCCAGCAGACACCTCCACTGGTGCCCTCTCAAAACTCACAGTTTATGTTTGTTGGATGAGGGCCTGGCAAATACTGTTCTAAATCCTTCCACCTGCAATTAAAATCCTATAGAGACAATGCCAGCCAAAAATAACCAGTGCAATCGAGTACATTCTTTTAAAATTATAGAAAGTGCACTTTTAAAAGAGGCTAACTCCTCGTGCCGCAGATCCCACTGAGGTTTTAGCACCTCTCACTGAGGTTTCCTGTGCACAAGTCATTCATCACCAGCTCTCAGCCTGGAGCCCGTTTCTGATTGTCCACCACCCCCCCCAATTTCATGCTTGGCAAGTAAAAACAAAACCAAGTTGCTGTGGAGGGGGCATCCCAAGTTCAGCAGCTGTGTCCAACACAAGAGCAACGAGCACTCAAAGCTCCCAGCACACAGCAGCAGCTGAGGCAGCCCCTGGCTTGTTTTATGGTCAAAAGAAACCAAAACCCCTCACATCTCCTGGCTTCCAAGCAGGTCAGCTCTGAGCCACCCCAAACCAACCGGCTGATGGTTCATCCTGCTCTGCTGCTGCACACACACAGGGAAATGTTTGTGGCTGGGAACTCCTGATCACAGAATTCCAGCTGGCTTGGGTTGGGAGGGACCTCAAAGCCCACCCAGTGCCACCCCTGCCATGGCAGGGACACCTTCCACTGTGCCAGGCTGCTCCCAGCCCCAGTGTCCAGCCTGGCCTTGGGCACTGCCAGGGATCCAGGGGCAGCCCCAGCTGCTCTGGGCACCCTGTGCCAGGCCCTGCCCACCCTGCCAGGGAAGAGTTTCTTACAGAAAACTTCCACCCCACTGATCTCCCCGTTCCTCAACCCACTGCTTGTGTTTTCCTTAACTTCTTTTCCTTTATTCTTCTATTCCTCTTTTCCCTGGTGTTATCCTCCTAAAAGCTAAAATTACAATCCCTGATTACAGTACAAAGACACACCATAAAAGGCTATCCAACGTCATGATTCAGAAACATTTCATTGCTAGATCCACATTCTTTCCTGAATCCAAAGCTACCCTAATTGCAGGATTAGAGGCATTAAGGAAAGGCACCAAACAGCAGTGAGAGAGGGAACAGGCANAGGCTGCCAGGACCAGGGAGGGCACTGCAGGGCTGAGCAGACCCCTGTCAGGCTGCCAGGACCAGGGAGGGCACTGCAGGGCTGAGCAGACCCCTGTCAGGCTGCCAGGACCAGGGAGGGCACTGCAGGGCTGAGCACGCAGCCCAGGCTGCTGGCATTTACAGCCCTGAGCTCTGAGGGAACAGAAGATGCAGCTGGTTTCTCTGCCTGTGACACCTGCTCCCAGCCACAGGCGGGTACCCCCTGCTGCAGCTGGCCATGGGCACACAGAGCCAGGCAAGACTCGTCCTCCCACACCTCCCACGGGGCTCTGGGGGAAAATTTCAACAGAGAGAGGAGAATTTGGTATCAATTCACTGGATCGTGGAATAGCCTGAGCTGAAGGGACCCACCCAGTGCCACCCCTGCCCTGCCCAGAGCCCACCAACCCCACCCTGGGCATCCCTGGCAGCGCTGGCCAAAGGCTCCTGGAGCTCTGGCAGCCTCGGGGCCGTGCCCATTCCCTGGGCAGCCTGGGCAGTGCCAGCAGCCTCTGGGCAAGAACCTTTCCCTAAAACCCAGCCTAAATCCCTCCTGGCCCAGCTGCAGCTGCTCCCTGGGTCCTAAGGAAGTTTCCTGGGTGAGAACATCACCAGGTCATATCCAGCAAGGGAAGTTACAGGTGACTACAACAAAAGGTAAAAGAAAGAAGGAAAGACGGTGTGAAGTACCACTCTCCAGAGCCATCAACACCCAATATACAGTTTGGCTTTCTGATTTAAGAAAATGCATCCATTCGGAGCTTGACTCCAACATATGTTCAGTTCATATCCACAGCTATTGCCTTAAATATCTATTGCCATATAAGCTCCAAATAAAAAGCACTTTGGAACAGGGCAGTGGGAAGAGGTAGAGGAGGGCAGAGTGTTTCTTTATCTAACGAGGGCCACACCATCCCACCTGGAATGCCGGTTGGTTTACTAACAAGAATTATCTACTAAACAGTACTCTCTGATGAGCCATGCAAGCGCTTTCCCTTCATGCGGCAGAGAAAGACAGAATTCACAGAAAATACTGTTTTCTACAGGCGAACCCCATATTTCACCCCAAATAAAGCAGCAGCTGAAGCAGAACAAAAGATATCCACAGGGAACATCATCCACAACCTTGCCTGCTCAGCCGAGGCAGGGGCACACACAGGGACACAACCCCATCCACGGACCGGCTTCCTTTCCCTGCCGCCCCGGCAACATTCCCTCGTTCCGCCGGTGCCCTTTGCCGAGCCGTAAGGGACGGCACTCCCAAGGGCTGGCGTTCCTCGGGAATGGCATTCCCAGCGCAGGGCTCTCCTCCCTGCCCTCGCTCGGGGCGCAGCGGGCGCGGGGAGCGGCGGCCGGAGGCAGCGGGACCAAGGTGATTCCAGCCCCAGGATCCCCAGGCACCGCCACACGTTACGGGAACGGCACAAGGCAGCCGGCCCCAGCCAGGGGCGCAGCATCGCTCACCGCCCGCCCCGGTTGCCGCGGGAGGCGAGGAGGAGGACCCGGGCCCCGGCACCGCGACACGCCCGGGCACCGTGAGGGGCTGAGGCGGCGCTGCCCCCCCGCCGGCCCGGGCTGAACCGCCGCCGCTCGCAGCCCGCGCCCCACGCTGTCCCCGTCCCGCCGGGCCGTACCTCATGTCTGTGCGGGCCCTACTCACAGCCCCGGCCGCGGCCAGGGGACCGAGGGGCCGGAGGGGCCGGAGCGGCGCCCGCAGCCGCCTCCGCCGGACGCGCCATTGCCGCCCTCGCCCCGTCTGAGGGGAGGGGGGAGGAGCCCCTCGCGGCCGCCGTACTGACGCGAGGCCGCGGCCCCCGCCTGACGGACAGGACGTGTCACCAATCAGAGCCCGGAAAAGGGGAGAAGCCCCTCCCCCTCCGGCCAATCGGGGCTCTCACAGGCCCGCTCTGACGCGCGGCCTCCGCCCGTCCCCGGCGTGACGAGCGGGGCGCTGCACCAATCAGAGACCGGGGCAGCGGCAGAGCCCCGCCTCCCCGACCAATCACGGCCGTGCCAGGCTGAGGGGTCAGCGCTCGGGGAGCGGGGAGGGGCCTGTGCTGTGCATACGGAGTTAACTCATGAGGCAATCGCAGGTGGCGTCTCCTCCTCTTCCCGCCGACGTCCCAGAGGTCGCGCCGGGCGCCGTAGCCTCCCTCCTCTCCTTATTGAATGAGTGACATCCGCGCGGGCCAATGGTGCGTCGGCTCTCCTGATTAATGGCGGCCACTTTGACCAATCGCGAGCGCTCACGCTGCTGCGGGGGCTGTGATTGGTTGCAGGGCGGGGGGGCGGTGCCTGAGGGCGAGGCGGAAGTGAGGGAGTGTCATGGCAACCGCAGGCGCGTCTCGGCGGTCGGGAGTCCCGCGGAGCCCCTGAGGGCCGGCCGGGGCTGCTGGAGCCTCTCGGTGCGGGCCGGGTTCGCTCGGAGCCCCTGAGGGCTCCCCGGGGGTGGCGGGGCGGGCACGGGCCCGGCGTGCGGGGGGTCCCGGTGGTCCCTCAGGGGTTAGAGCTGCAGTCATGGTCCCATGATCTCCTGCCTCTCTACCCCCTGCTTTCCTTTTTCCTTGTTAACTCAATTTCCCTGTTTGGTTATTTGTGGTTTTTTTCCCTTTCTAAAGGTTCGTGTGCGTTGAGGACGACACGGGAGAGGAGAGGCCGAGTCGGGAGAGGAGACGGGAAAGCCAAGTGGTGATTTTTGGTGAAGTCACGTGTAAGTTTCGCTGTGTTCCTGCACAGGGGTTCCCTGTGCTCCCTGTGCAGTGCCCCGGTGTCAGTTGTGTGGCTGGGTGGCAAAGAGCCCCTGCACTGCCCGGGGCACAGTAAATCCTGGGTCCTGCAGGGCCTGTTCTGCTGTGCCTACATCGGTACCTGCAGGGGCTCCAGGAGAGCTGCAGAGGGACTGGGGACAAGGCCTGCAGGGACAGGAGCCAGGGAATGGCTCCCAGTGCCAGAGGGCAGGGCTGGATGGGATCTTGGCAATGAGGAATTGTTCCCTGGCAGGGTGGGCAGGCCCTGGCACAGGGTGCCCAGAGCAGCTGGGGCTGCCCCTGGATCCCTGGCAGTGCCCAAGGCCAGGTTGGACACTGGGGCTGGGAGCACCTGGCACAGTGGAAGGTGTCCCTGCCATGGCAGGGGTGGCACTGGGTGGGATTTAAGGTCCCTCCCAACCCAAACCAGGCTGGCATTCTGTGATCCTCAGTCCTGTGGATTTTCTCTGTTATGGGCATCTCAACCTGTTGATCTGGTTTAGAGCTTCTGTATCACAAAGACTCAAATTGCCTGCAAACAGTGGCTGTATTTCTTATAGAATGGTTTAATTTAATTTAATTTAATTTAATTTAGCAGGGCTCTAGTGCCTTGCTTGCCCACAGCCACTGCAGATGTCACAGTTTGGTTGCTGTTTTTCAGGTCACTATGAAGGCCCTGTATGCTCAGCAGAATTCTCCTGGAGAGGAAATGACATTTGTGTTCCAGGAAAGAGTGAGTTCCCTTCAGAACTGCTCTGTCCATCAGGCAGTGGGACAGGAGAGTTTGGCTGAGTGCCAGGGGGAAATTGAGGCACAGGAATCTTATGCAGGCTTGGGGAAGGTCTGGTAGGATCCTTGCACACACAGGCAGGGGAAGGAAGGGAGGGGAGATGCATTTTGTCATCAGGCAGCACTTCCAAGACCACTGCTCTGCAGTTTTGGTGTCCAGACTTTACAAACAAGCTTTGCAGGCATGAAAAATAAACCCTGGGTCCACATTTCCTGGCTGAATTTTCTACTCCCTGAAAAAGTAGAAATAGAGCTTGAAGAATCCATCAGGTTTGGGGTGAGAACACCAGTTCTTACTGGGGTTGTTCCTTTGACATCATTCGGACTTGAATATTGACCTCAGTGAGTCTGTCAGGATTTGTGCCTCAGATAAATGAAAAAAAAACCTCAACAGAAAAATAATGTCAGTGGCTGATGAGATTTAGTAAGGTCTAGTGGTCAGTTTGCAACAATAATGTCATAATATGGTAACATAATAATAATGATAAGTAAGATCTAGTGACCAGTTTGCAGTAATAATAATATAATAATGTAATAATGTAATAATATAATGATATAATAATATAATAATGTAATAATATAATGCTAATAATAATAATAATAATAATAATGTACTCAAAATGGTGTTGTAAACCCCTTTTCATTGACAAAACCTGCCTGCTCTCCCCACAAAACAACCTAAGAAGTGGAGAAGTGTTTCCAGGAGCTGGAGAAGCTCCTGGGGGCACATCCAGTGTCTAACACAGCACCTGTAAATCTGTCCTAGGAGAACCTTCCTCCCAGCAGAGCCCGCGATGTGAAGGTGCAGGTCAGAGCTTGTGCTCTGAGCTGGGTGGACACAAAGGTATTTGCTGGGTGTTGTGTAGGGCTGGGGGGTCTGTGGTTGCCATGGCCCTTGGCTGGTGGCTGGCACAAGCTGAGGCTGTGGCTTTGCTGCTGGCAGTGGGCACAGGACTGGCTGGGCTTCTTGCACAGCTCTGATTAAAAAGCATCTGGAATTTGATTCCTAGTTAATGGAGACAGATCAGCTGTCAGCTGTGAGATCTTCTGCAGTAAATCCCTTTTATCTTCATCTGCACTCTAAGGCACAGGTTGGCTTGGCTGGTAGTAACTCCCTGCTTTTATTTTTTAATATGTTTCTAAATTTAAATACAGAATTCAGTGCCATGGTTTAATACTGACTGAGGAATGTGTGCACTGCCTTCCCCTGGCTAACATTTTGGTAATGGCCCAAGCTTCCTGTGGTGATCCAACACTGTGAGATGATAATACATTTATAAATACAGAGCTTTAGCAAGAATGCTGCCAGCATTGTTTTCATTTAGCTCCTGTCAGAAATCAAACTGAAGAAGGAACTTGTGCCTGTTGGGCGAGAAATTTCGGGAGTTGTGCTGGAAGGTGAGTGAGTGTCAGTGCCCAGGGAGGGAGGGAGCAGGGTTCCCCCCAGGACAGAGAACCCTCTTGGGGTAGGGCACTCAGGAGCAGGAGCTCTTGGCTTCCTTGGTTGCTCTGCCAGTGCTGGTACCACTCCCCTGAGGTCTCAGACACCACCTGTGTGTCCTGCATGGAGCTCCTTGTGCCTGAGGTGCCAAAGTTTGGGAATTCAACAGTTGGGCTTGGCATGTGTGTAATCAATAGAATTATGTTTTTTCACAAGAAATGTGTATCTTTAGTTTTGTGAGCTAGTGGTAAACAGTGCTTCCAAATGCACATCCCATTCCTGCTATAAATGTTTATCTTCTTCCCTTCTTCCCCCCTTTTCACCTCTCCACGGTGAGTTGGAAGCAAGGTGACCTTTTTCCAGCCAGATGATGAAGTGGTGGGTAAGTTAATGCCTGTTTGCCTCAACTGACACCAACAGCCATCTTTTTATAATGAATCACTGAGGTTAGAATAATTGGTAAGGCTAAATTGACCATGTATTTTCAAAATTAAGCTGCTGTCACAGGAATAAATTTATAAATGGGAGTTCTGTTCTAAGAATGTTCCCTTAGGATTTGAAATACGATGTTGTGTTAACCACCAAATTGTGAGTGATGCCTTAGGAGAGAAGAATTATTTCTTAGAGCCATTCTGTCCCACATGTTTATATTTAGTGTGCTGGATGAGGGGATTAGAGGATGACTGAGATCTGAAAGCGGGGCAGAGTGGAGAGTGATGGGGCAGAGTGTGTGTTTGGGCATTGTGGTCCTTCTTGCATTATTCCCTCCTGGCACTAGAACTGCTCTAGGCAGCTCCTAGAGACTGGGTATTCCCTAGAGAAACCCTGGGGACAGCCCTAGGTGGGCACAAGCACATCTTTAATGGGAACTGGGAGAGACTGGACACAGCAGCCAAATTTGCAAGGCAAACCCCTTTGGTCTAAATGGAGTGTGAGATTTGTGGGGCAGAGGGAAGAAAAGAATGGTTTTCCCTGGGATAGATGGGACATTAATTCAGGAGATGGAGCAGGTGCCAGAACCTCCTGTTCAGGAGAGTTCTGTGGCCAGTGAAGGTAAAAAGCTCAGTTATAACCAGGATGGAAGGGTTTTTTCTGCCTACTCTGCTTTTGCTTTCTCTGCCTTCCCTGGGTAGTTTGTTTTTCCTGCACTTCCTCTCTCTTTTCCCTGCTTTTTAACACTTCCACATTCCTGTGTGTTCATCCTCTGCTTCTTCCTGTGCCTTTGGTGCTGCCTTTGCAAAGGACAGGGTCAGGAATTGGGAGAGGAGAGGAGAGGAGAGGAG
>VYZP01049148.1:0-10599 GCA_013400635.1 Hypocryptadius cinnamomeus | reverse complement strand
ACAACATCTGGATGGTGAGTGTGGGCACAGCTTCCCAGTGCTGCTGCTGCTGTAGTGGGACACACAGAGTGACAGGAAGAGGTGAAGGGGGTGAACAGGAGCGAGTAAGGAGAGCAGTTGTAGCGCAGGCCCAGAGCCTGGTCAGGCGCTGCAGCCACCTCGTTGCCGTGGTAACCACGGCAAGTTTGGAATATTTATGCTGTGTAAGAGGAGTTGGGGTAACCTAAAGATAGCCTGGATCACTTGCTTGCATAAGAGTCCCTTGGTGGGCGTTGATACTTTGATTCCTCTGGAAAATGTACCTCATGGTGCATTATTTTTCCAAAGATTGGGGAAAACTGCTGAGAAACTGGGAGTTGTGTAGTCCAGGGAGTGGGATGAGGTAGTGGTAGTGTTTGGGGTTTGTCAGAAAAACTCAGTTCCTTGTTCCACTTGTTCTCTTCCCAATGTTTTTTGGTTGGGCACTGGTGGAAGCTTTCCCTGTTGCGGTGCTCACAGGGTGGTTCTCTCCAAGGCAGGGGATGCTGCCTGCTTTTATGACATCAAACTGGGCCGCAGGCGTGTGGAGCACCATGATCATGCTGTGGTGAGCGGGAGACTGGCTGGAGAAAACATGACAGGAGCTGCAAAGCCCTACTGGCACCAGTCCATGTTCTGGTAACAGTCCTTTCCTCTTTGGGGGTTCCTTGGGTGGCCACGTTGCAGGAGCTTGGACAAGATACACCTTGAGAAGTGTCTGTTTCCCAAGGGGAGTGAAACCACCTCAGCAAACACCTTGTACAGCTTCATGTTCCTAAAGCTCAGGGTGGGGAAGGTGTTTGAGCATTTGCTGCTCTGCTCTCACCTCCCTCAAGTGCTTTCCGTTCCTGCAGATCCCAGTTTCTCCCTGAACAAGTCCCATTCTGCAGAGCAAGGAGCAATACAGACCAGCCCTTTCCTCAGAGCAGACTGATTTACAGGTTGAATTTCGCAGCAGCTTTTCTGTTATGATTATCTGAAGTTCCCCAGCCCAGTCTGTGGGTCTGAGTGTTGCACTTTGCTGAACTGATGTTTTAGTGGCAAAGCATTGCTGCATCCAGGTGTACCTGAAAAGTTGTTTTTCAGAGAGAGGTATCAGGAAAATGGGCAATTTGGCTATATTTTCCTGAAGTTCTTTTTAAAACAAAATGAATGAGAACAGAAAAATGAAACAAAAAAAAGCCCCACAAAAAATTAAAATCCAAAAGGCTGTTAGTTCAGACCAATTAAAAATCCCAAATCCTGTTTATTGACAGGATTTCAAATATGAGTAAAAGAGTTTTAGTTTTTTCAGGGAAATCCCCACAGAAATAGTTATTTTATCATTTGCTGTCACTTACCTGAACTCTTGGTCTGTCCTGCCTGGATTTAGGGCCCAGAGCATTTCTCACTTCACTTTTAAACAAGAAACATAGAGCCACAGAATCCGTGAGATTGGGAAAAACTTCAGAGGTCATCAAGTGCAGCTAAGGACAGAGACAGGCATTTCCCAGGAGTGCTTTCCCCTGGGATGCTCTCAGCCACGACCAGAGGCAGGTGAAGGA
Source organism: Hypocryptadius cinnamomeus (assembly GCA_013400635.1). NCBI lineage: Eukaryota > Metazoa > Chordata > Aves > Passeriformes > Zosteropidae > Hypocryptadius > Hypocryptadius cinnamomeus. The sequence continues at coordinate 9,037 of VYZP01049148.1, read as the reverse complement.
GGGCTGTGAGTTGCAGCCCCGTGTTTGTTGGCAGGTGTCATACTGTGCCAGCCCTCGAAGAGTGACACTGCCTTCCCCCACGCTGAAAAGCTGGGAAATGACAGGAATTCCTCATGCATTTTGTCTGCGTGCTCAGGATCATGATCCTCTTGGAGAGAAGGTTGTGTGGAGACCTCACAGCGTCTTCCAGTGTCTGAAGGGGCTGCAAGGAAGCTGGAGAGGGACTGGAGTCCCTCTCCAATCCGTCCCCCAGGACAAGGAGGAGAGGCTCTGAACTGGCAGAGGGGAAATTTAGGTTCAATATATGGAGGAAGCCCTTCCCTCTGGGCATAATGAGACCTGGCACAGGGTGCCCAGAGAAGCTGTGGCTGCCTCTGCATCCCTGGAAGTGTCCAAGGCCAGGCTGGACAGGGTTTGGAGCAATCTGGGATAGTGGAAGATGTCTCTGCCCATGGCAGAAGAGTGAAATGACATGGGTTTTGAGGTCCCTTCCAGCCCAAACCATTCCATGATCCCTCCTGAGCTCCAGCTGATCACAGCTGCCATGTTACTGGTGCTCCTTGCAGTCACCCAGTCTGTGCTGGAGGATTCTGGCCGGGGAGGTCGTGTTTACATTGATTCATGGTTTGTGATGCACCTGTTTCCTCAGCATCCTGGGAAACACTTCAGACACCTGCTACTTACTGGTCCCAAACCACAGCTGCTGAGGTATCACCACCCCAGTTGAGACCCAGGTACCCAGTTCAAGAAGGTGTTAGGGCAAGGTTTCTTCTCTTTAGTCTTTTCTAAATGCTCTCAAAAATATTCACTGAATGTTTGTCCATGCTGCCAAGCCTGGTGTGGATAACAGCACTGCCAGAAGCTGGGAAGCCTCCAGCTACCTGCCAGGGAGCAGGCCTGAAGGATTTCAGAGTTTTGGCCACTGAATTCATTTATCTGAAGCTCATGGCCGTGGGCTTGTCATGTCTTGACTCCTTGTTCCACCTGTGTGTGCAGAGGAGACTCCGTGTCTCAGTCAGTGTGTCAGTGTCCAGCATTGCCCATGCCATGCTGGAGTAAGGAGTGGAGCACGGATGGATGGAACTGCCTTGGATTTGCCTCTGCTACTGCTACAAATTACTTCATTCCCACTTCATTCCTAGGAGTGATCTGGGCCCCAACGTGGGGTATGAAGCCATTGGCCTCGTGGACAGCAGTTTGCCCACAGTGGGAGTGTTTGCAAAGGCGACGGCGAAGGACACGCCAAAAAGTGCAACAGAACAGTCAGGTAGGGACTGGGGAGCTCCTGCACGTGCTGGTGTGGGGACCACAGAGTCACCCTGACCTCAGAGCACGAGGAAACAGCAATCTGCTGTCTCATTTCTCCACCAAGCTTTAAAGGCTGGCTTTTATATTAAAATGTGATTAAAACATTCCTCCAAGAAGGTATCACGGAACACGTCTACTGCCATGCAGACTTTCTCAGGGAAGTTTGATCTCCTTGGCAATAAAGTGATCAGTTTGGGACCACAGAGACTCTGGATCCAAGCATGTTTATCTTGTATCTGCTGCCTGGAGGAAGCAGACTGTGCTCTCCTTTGCATTTGGGGGTGAAAGTTGGGGATTGTTGATGTTATGCTCCATGTTGGGATTGTTTCATCCTTGTGTTAATGAAACTTAACTTTTGGGGAACACAACTCAAAGGGAAACACCTCAGGCTCCTGCAGAACATGCTGTTGAGTCTGCTCCCATCATCACATGTCCTGCACTGGGTGTGTGACTCCTCCTATTTCTGCCTTAGGGACTGGAATTCGATCTGAGAGTGAAACAGAAGCGGAAGCCTCAGAAGTTCCGATCTCTCAAAGCTCTTCACCAATGCCTCAAGTCCCAAAGCAAGGAGAAGATTACGGCAAAGGTGTCATTTTCTACCTCAGGGATAAAGTCGTGGTGGGAATTGTGTTGTGGAACATCTTCAACAGGATGCCCATTGCTCGGAAGGTCAGTGCAGGGCGAGGATGACGGACGGGGGGTTTGTTAGAGTGGGGCTTTTCTTGTGGAAAAATCAATCTATCAATTCAAAGTTAGGATAAATAAAGGCAGATGCTCTGTCTGGTGCAGAGCTGGGCAACATCCAATGGGAACATGTTCTGGGTGAATTAGGGGAACTGTCCCTGTGCTCTTTTGTACGTCTGTTTGCAAATTTTTTACACAAATAACTCGAATCAGGTGTGTGCTCCAAGCCTTGCCTTGCATGGCTGAAATTCCAGGTCTGTAGTACAGGCTGGAGTCACAATGATGGCACAGGAGTGAAGTGTCCCATTTTTGTGCTACTTTGTCCCATGTCCAAGCATCTGAAAAAGTCTCACATGTCACCATCCCAGAAACAGCCACCATGGCATGGCTGCAGCAGCCCTGAGCAGGGGCTCAGTGTGTCCCTACCCCTGTGGCCCAGACCTCTCAGCTCACCTAAGCCAGACCCAAGTCAGGTTTTAACACCTTTGAAGAATTTTGGTTGTTTGAATTGTGGGAATGACCCCACACTACCCTCAGGTGATCTGTCCCAAGACAAACTATTCATGGTGGAAGTCTTCATTGATACCTAATCTGAAGATGCAATTGAAACTTGTAGCTTCTGCCACCATGGGAGANGGGCTGCTGGCTGTGTGCACCCCTGCACCTTGGGCAGCTTCCTGGGAGCACTTGGGAATATTCCACTCACCCAAGACCAATGTTTGCACCAATAAAGTCAGATTGTTCTAGTCACCTGCTCCTTCCTGCACCACTGCCTGGCTGGTGAGGAAAGGGGAGCATGCTGCCCCGCTGGGGTCAGTTTTCCCTTGTGTGAGCCTTGGAGAAACCTGCAGAACTCCCTCTTTCCTTGCAGGAATTCCCACTGGGGAGTAAGCAGGCCTGCAGGCTCTCTGCCTGTTCTCCAGACTGTCGAAACAGACTCAACTTGGGAAAATCAATTACAAAATCAAGAGCAGGATGATGAGAAGTAAAACAAATCTTAAAAACACTTCCCCTCCCTCCCTTTCCTTCCTGGGCTCTCCATCCTCCCTCCCATCGTCACAAGGAGACAGGGAATGAGGGCCATGGTCCGTTCACCACACGCTGTTTCTGTCCCTGCTCAGGGAGAGGGGTTGTAGTCCTTCCCCTGCTCCAGTGTGGGGTCCCTCCCACAGGAACCAGTGCTCCATGAAGTTCTCCAGCGTGAGTCCTTCCCATGGGCTGCAGTTAAATCTTTTATCCCCGAAGTGTCACTACCATCTCTGCTGGGCTCAGCCTTGGCCAGCAGTGGGTGCATCCTGGAGCCAGTGGCATTGGCTCTGTCAGACATGGGGAAAGTTCTGGCAATTTCTCACAGAAGTCACCCCTGTAGCCCCCTTGTTGCCAAAAACCTGGCCAAGCAAACCCAACACACCTGACAACTGCATTGGGTGATGCACGGCCTCATGGTGCCCTTGGGCCATCGTGACACTGCAGGGCCTCATGACACCAAGGGGCCATTGTGACACAGCAGGGCCACATCCTCCCCATGGGGTGTTTAAGGAGCCCCTCGGGTACCAACTCAAGCAGAACACCTTGCTGAGGAACTAGCAGCTTCCAGGACACCTGTGGAAAAGGAGCCATGGAGGAGCAGAACCCCAGTCCCCGGAGCCCCAAGGAGAGGCACCAGCTGAGAGACAGAGGGAGAGGCCAACAGGAGGATGGCACCAGGTGTACCAGCACCCTGCCCAGGCAGCTACCTCCATCCCACACCTCTTCCTCCTCCCGCCCACAGCTGCAGCAGCCTCGGGGCACCCAGGGCCGGTCCTTGCACCGGCTGACATCGCCCCGCGGCTCCCAGGGCCGGTCCCTAACCCGGCTGACATCGCCCCGCGGCTCCCAGGGCCGGTCCCTAACCCGGCTGACATCGCCCCGCAGCTCCCAGGGCCGGTCCCTAACCCGGCTGACATCGCCCCGCAGCTCTCAGGGCCGGTCCCTAACCCGGCTGACATCACCCCGCCGGTCCCTAACCCGGCTGACATCGCCCCGCAGCTCTCAGGGCAGCCAGGCCTGGTCTGTGCCCCGGCTGACGTCGTCCCGCTGCTCCCTGAGCTCGGGGCGTACCGAGAGCCGCCTCAGCCCAGACGAGGGGGGCCGGGAACAAGGCCCGCAGGGGCGCAAGTCCCGCCCTGGTGGCTCCTTGCAGCCGGCCATCCTGGCCAGCAGAGCGGCAGCCCGTGGCCAGCACCGCGCCGTGAGGAGCCGCCGGGCCTGCGGCGGCGCGGTGGGGCCAGAACTGGTGAGGGCCAAGCACAGAGGGCCGGACGAGGCTTTCCTTGCCCTCAGCGCTGCACGCCCAGCAGCTCCTTCACTCCTGTCCCAGCAGCTGCTGCTGGGGGAAGCCCAGCAAATCCTCTACAAATCCCCAACTCTCCTTCCAGGCCTCCACGAGGAAACCAATTCCTGACCCACAGAGAAAGGCCTCTCACCGTGTGGATCAGGAAACCCAGACTGAGACCTGGGCACAAGAGGCGGATTCAGCTGTTCAATACGCCGAGCAGGAGACGCAGACAGATACTGTGGCAGAAGAGGAGAAAAATTCAGCTGCTCCCCTCATGGCTGACCAGGAGACAGAAACTGAGACTCCAATACAAGAGAAGAGTTCAGCTTCTCCTCAAATCACTGATGAGTGGACACAGACCAAGGCCCACAGCTCTGCCCCATGCACAGCCACTGAGGCCCTGGCTCACCAGCAGCCACCCTCCCTGTTCTGCAGGGCATTCTGGCACTGCTGCATGGCTGGACAGCCTCATGCTGCCAGCACCCTGCAGGATGTCAGGGACAGCCGCTGCTCCAGGCAGCCACTATGGCCTGAGCACAGCACACCAGAGAAGTGGGGATGGACAGCACTGCCACCCTACTCTTGGCCATGGCTTATTGAGATGAACCAGTTTTAATAAAACATTTAATTTCTCTAATTGTGCCCACCTGTGCCTGGTCTATCAGGAGAAAGTTGGCTGCAGGTGAGGCCTGTAGAGTAGGAGAGCCCCTGAGCTCCTCCTGCCAAGCAGAGCCCATGCCCTTGGTCTCCACCAGGCTTCAGGTGCTCCAGCTCCTCTGGTTGAGATCCCTGGGCTGGTGCTGGTGGCTAGCCCCCAGCTGAACCCTGTCAGCTCACTCCCACCCACCTGCTTCCAAGTGAACATTTCAGATCACTCATTTGGTAAGTTTTCCCGATGGCTGCACCTCCTTAGGTTCATGAGGAACCTCCCCAGTATGGGGGCACCTCTCCCCTCTAAGACTTGCTTTGACTGCTCCTGTACCACTTTGGGGAGTTCCTCTTGGTGGTGTGTGGGCAAAGCTTTCCTCCTAGTCCCGACATCATGGCATTCCTGCTGTCCTTCCTAAGGAAACAAATAACAAAACTACAGCACTGCCCTGAGCACCCTTTGCTCCCACAGAGGTGAGTAAAGCAAGTCAGGGACCAGCTGCCCCATGGACGGGCTGGAGGTGCTGGGACATCTGTGTTTGGCTATCGCTGGGCTTGGCTGCAGAGTTCCCAGCACCAGGGTCAGGCAGGAAGCTGGGAGGAGCAGTGGAGTCGCCCTGTTTTTCCAGCTGTGCAGACACATGGGCCCTGCAGGTCCCACAGGCCACTTCCCCCCTCCCTTCCCTGAGCCACAGACTCAGACTGACATGCACAGAAATCTGCCTGGACACGAAAAAAAAAGGCAGGAGCCAGGGAGCCTGATGCAGGTTTTTTCTGTACATCAGTGTTTTTGACACCACAGCCTGTTGCTGCATATAATAAAACAGAAATCAGAAAGAGCAACCAGAATACACACCCAAAGGCAAAAAAAACCCTTGGCTTAAAGAAGGTGCCGCCAGGCCCTCGGGGGAAGGCTGGCAGCGGGGCTCCAAGGGGGAAAACGCCTGCCCTGGCTGGGGAGAAACACAACACAAATAAAAAACGAACCAACAAAAAATCTCACCCAAGGCTCCCGCTGCGGAGCGGGGAGAGCCAGAAATCCCCCGATTGTCCCGACCTCAGTCCTGTTAGCACCTGTACAATAAAACTGTACCGGCCCCGAGGCAGAGCAGCCCGCCCACACCCGCTGCTGCACAGAAAGCTGCTCCCGGGACACCGGCGGGGAGCGGGCCAAGGGGGCGGCTCCTGCCCGGGGGACAGAGCCTGGGGCGGGGCACAAGCTGCCGAAGCGGGGGACGCGCTGGGGGCCGCGGGCTGCGCCTGCCCGGGCGGCACGGCCGGGGTCAGGGAGCAGCAGCACGAATGAGATGGAGGAGGAGCACGGGAGAGGATGGAGCAGTGGGGCCGGCTCCCGGCTGCGGCTGAGCGCTGGCAGCAGGAGCCAGCTCCAAAGCCAAGGGAAGGGGCTGTTCCCTGGCTTGTTGCCGGGGAGGGACGGGAACCCCTGGGCCTGGCTGGCCTCGGGGCACGCTGGAGAGGGGCGGGGGACGGCCTCATCCCACAGCCCAGAGCTCACCATCACAGTGATACAGACTCAGCAAAAACAAAGAAAACATTACAAATTAAATACTAATTAAATAAATACTATGGAAGACATTGGGAGGGGGAGGGCAAACGGAGAGGCGCAGTTCCGTAGGGTCCGGTGGGGAGGGGCGGCGGCTCCCACCCCTCGCTGAGCCCCGTGCAGGGGGTTCCATCACCCACCGGAGCTGGATGAGGCGGTGGCGGCAGCGACCGCCACTGCTCGTGGGCAGGGGACCTTGGGAATACCTTGGAGGCGAGGGTCCTCCCTCCCCAGCTGGCGGAGACCCTGAGGAGAGGAGGAGCGGCTGCTCAAAGACTCGGGTCCCTGCTGCTGGCGCTGAGAGAGCTGCTTCCCCTTGGTCCTTATTATTGCCTCGTGATGCCGGGAGTGGCCTGTCCCCGTCAGCTGCTCCAGGCCTGGTATTCCACCACCGAGCCCAGCAGCTGCAGCAGCTCGGGCTCGTAGTGCACCAGCTCCACAGTCTCTGCCGTGCCCGGTGCCAGCTCGGGGCTTGCTGGCACCTCCTCCTGCACCAGCACCTGGCTGAGGGACACCTGGCGCTGGAACTCTGCCCGGGGCAGCGTGGCCACCTCGAAGTGCGGGAAGCGGGCCTGGAATATGCGGGAGGACAGCTTCAGCCGCTTGAGCACATCAGAGAACAGGAACCAGTTGCAGGGCCTGTGAGGATGGCAAGAGCACGGTGGGTTACGGGGGTGGAGGGGGCTGCAGGCACGGTGCCCTCCCCCCTGCCTCCTGGCATGCTGGCCCTCCCGTCTGGCCCTTGCACTGTTCTCCATGTGCTGCTTCCCCTCAGGAGCCCACGGACTGGGGTTTGATCACAGCCTCATAGGTCACACAGTGTTTTTAAAACACTCACAGCCAGGCAGGGACAGTGATGTGAAAGTTCTGCCTTCAACAAGGTCCTGGCAGCTTCCCTGCCAGGAATAAGCCACATGGTCAGGAAATGGAGCTTCTGGCGTGGTTTATTGCTGGAGGGCATGCTGCATGTGTCCCTCTGCATGGACAAACACTGGCAGGCACAGAAATTTGCTGCACAGAAGAGTGGTGCTTTGGTTGCTGCCTCTTCCAAGTCACCCTTCTGCCCCAGCAACAGCCACTGTGTCACAGGGGGTGCAGGTGGGAATGTTGTTCCAGTGCTGGGACTGATTTAGCCATGATAGAAAGGAAACAATCTCAGAGCCGTAAGTGTGAGCTGCTGCTGAAGGAACACGGGGCTAGAACTAGCAGGATCACAGGGATGAGAGGGGAGCTTCCTGACAGGCACAGCACAGGGACACTCAGGGCAGCAGGATGTGCCTGGCCATGGAGGTTGGGGGGAACCCTGATGAGCCTTCCCTACTCCCTGAGAACGTTCCAGGCTGTGCCAAGCCAGGCACTGCTTCCCCAACTTCCCCAGTGCCACAGCCACAACTTCCCTCTGCTGTCCAGAGCAGCTGTGGCTGCCCCATCCCTGGAAGTGTCCAAGGCCAGCTTGGACGAGGCTTGGAGCACCCTGGCTAATGGAAGGTGTCCCTGCCCATGGCAGGGGGGTGGAATGGGATGAGCTGTAAGGCCCTTCCCAACCCAAACCATTCTGGGATTCTGCGATGATTCTGTGAAAAAAACCACCTGAGATACACGAGCAGCTATTAACCCCACTAAAACAACCAAGGTGCTGCTGCCCGTGCTGGGGCTGCAGCCACCCGTGATCCTGCTCAGTGCTCAGGGAAAGGCACTCACCCCCGGGAGACGGACACTTGGAGGTTGTAGCTGGGAAGCAGTGGCTTGTCTGAGAACTCAAACATGAAGTTATCTGCTTCTTGCTCCTCTTCCTCCTGGTCTGAGCTCCCTGGAGGGTTGAGCAGCAGGTCACAGCCGATGCTGTCCTTCCCCTCTGCAACAGGACAGAGGTTGGCACTGCTCAGTCACACACCAGCCCGTGCTGGTACTCCCTGGCCACTGCCACAACCCCACAGGCACCATCCCCCAACATTCCCACAGCCATGTAAGAACTGCACCCCTCCTGCTCCCCTCCAGCCCCTCGCCCAGAGGAACACGGAGCAAGTGCTGGCTGCTCTGCATAGAGAGATTGCTCACTGGCCAGGTGAGGTGGGGAGAACATCCCGAGTCGTGGCAGGAAGCTCAGGTGTGCTCTGGTCCCACAGGTAGGACAGGGCACAGTCTGCACCATCAGCCACCCCACTGGTAGACCCCAGACTGTCTCCAAAATGACCTTGGCCCCTCTCCCATGCCAGCACAGATATCCTCAGCCTGGAAGAGCCTGGAAAAGCGAGAAGGGAGGTGGATGTAGAGAGGCTTTGCCTGCACAGACCCTACCAAGGAAGGCACAGCAAGCACTCTGCTCCTCAAGAGCTTCTCCACCCAGATCCCTCCCTCAGAACCTCTGGCAGGTGATCCAGGGCGGCCAGCACCCATCTCAGTGAGGACAGCAAGGCTGTGCCACCAGAGACTAATCCAACCAAACAACAAGCATGAAGGGAAATTTAAGGTGGATATACAGAAGTTCTTTCCTGTGAGAGTGGTGAGGCCCTGGC
>VYZP01049101.1:27722-105857 GCA_013400635.1 Hypocryptadius cinnamomeus | reverse complement strand
AAAAAAAAAAAAGAAAAAAAATAGAAAAAATAAGAAAAGGCAGGTTGGATTAAAACAGTAGCAAGAGGAATTGGTGGATCCTGAGAGTTGGCAGGGGTATTAGTATTTTGTAACCTGATCTGTCATGTGACCAGGGCCAGGCAATAAAAATAAGTCTCCTACCAGCCCTCCTGTTTGCTCAACTTTATTATATGGTGTCAGTGGAGAACTACTTTCTTTTTTCTTTTTTTTTTTTTTTTTTTTTTTTTTTTTTTTTTTTTTTTTTTGGCAGAAATTTAGCAAATGAAGCCACCTGAATCATTAAATCCTGAAGGAAATCTGGCAGAGAACTGGAGGAGGTTGTTGCTGCACTTCCAAGTTTTCCTGGAAGCAAGCATGTACTGAAGAGAAAAGGAGAAGGTGAAATCTCTCCTAAATGTGGTGGGAGGGGCAGGAAGCAGAAAAACAAAACTATTAGAAGTAAATTAAATTCTTGATTAGCCTTAGTAGGGGTTGGCAAAGATCTATTCAAATTAGCCAGCAAAGATTACTACTAGTTGTGGACTAGCACACACACATATTCAGCTGCTGCACACCACAGTGAGCAGAAATGTAATAACATACTGTAAATTACAGTTTGCTCACCACAGTGCTCAAGATGAGTTAATAACAGATAATGGCCCACAATTCACAAGTGGATCATTCTGGTAATTCTCTTTGATCTGTAAGTTCAAGAATACCATGTCAAAGTATAGCTATGCACAGGAAAAAGAGTCAGTGTTAGAGCAAAAGCCCAGTAACAGCCTGTCCCCCCTTTACAAGTCTGTCATTAGCACTGTAAAAACAGAGATGCTCACCTCACTGCCTTACTGGCCTCACCAGATCTGAGATTAATAGGCAAAGGAAAAACCTTCTAGAGCCAACATTTAACAGAGGCTGGTTGGGCAGAAAGACTATTAACCCTGGAATAGCTACCATAACATCCCTAAGCCCTGTGCCAGGGGAGTAGAGAAGAAAAATTTTAACAAGAGGAAGGAACACTTTTTCTTTTTTTCTGGTATTGGGTGGATTTCCAACAAAGCAATCAGTTGGTTACATTTGTACAGGTGAATGTCAGTCCTGAGACTGGGTCTTAACCTTCTTTATAAGTGGTCCTTGTGAAAAGAAATAAAGGACGTGCAAGGGGACAGTGGTCAGAGACCTGTTGATCAAGGCAGATACAGAGGCACAAAGCAGTGTTATTTGCCTCATCAACTAAAAAAAGATTCTGAACACCTTGTAGATTCCAACAGAGAACTAAACGAGGCATTTTAGAAAGATATTCCTGAGACCACATTGTGCCACCAGAGAGCTGCTGAGTGAGAAGCTTCTCCTGGTGAGAAAGCCAACTTCCAAAGAGAAGATATCCTCAAGAAACAGGTTCCTTATGTGTTAGGAACTGATTCATTTACCCTAAGCTCTTCCGTAAGCATTTCTGTTCATTTTAGTGAATCCCTCCTATTCTATTTATTATCATGTCATATTTACACATATTGAGTTTCAAGATAGGTTGTGTAACCTTGAGTTCAACAGACACTGACTTTCATTGTGTAATAGCAATGTTAACAATGATTTATATTTTGTGAGGGAGACCAGGAAATAGATATGGATACATTTCTTAAAACTCTAATGCAACACATTACTATTGTAGTGCAAATCAAAGCCTATCTGAGTGAGATACAAAAAGATTTTTTTTGGAAGAGACCTGCATGGTTTTGAAGTACCATCCAGATTTTAGAAAGCTTCCCTGTCAAGGAAGATAAGGGATGTATATTTACCCTATTATTAAGTGTCTCACACACGCTTGAAGGGGTTTTGTGACAAGCCTCCATCTCACAAAAAATGGCGAGGGGAAAGGCTGAAAGAAAAGCACAGATGCAGAGCTGTTCATCTGTACAAGTGGTGGTGTCATCTGTGCTCTGTAAGAAGACCCTGCAATGGCATGTACGTACTGAGTCCATGAATAGTGCTGTAGTGCTCGACATACTTGTGGGAACAAGGAAATTAAAGAGCCAATTCATTTAACCTCCAAAGTGTGAGGAAGGGCCAAGGGACAAGAAGCAACATGTCTTCATATGTGTTTAGTTTGAAGGACAGAAAAAGCAAAAGACAATCTCACATACCTCCAAATCCAATGCAAAACACTGGAGGAAAATGGACAGATAAAAAAGGAGAGAGATGCAACTTGAACATCCACCCTGTGTTTTGATTGGTCCTGGTAACTCTCAGCTGCAAGTAGAGCAGAGCAGAGTGTAAGAACAGCCTGTTCTGAAGGAGTGCACCTGCGAGGTGACACAGCTGAGCTGTCCTGCCTGCCCCCTCCTCCTCTCCGTCCTCGGTCTGCGGCTGCTGCCACCACTGCTGGGAAGTGACACTGCACTGCACACACAGACATCAGCCAGAGACTGTGTGGCCATGAGTGCGGCACCGTGGGTTTGTGACATAGGCGCTCAGCATGGTTTCAGTGGTCTGTGTAAGTCATCTGTGAACTCCAGAACTGCAGAATTAAGCTTGTACAACAGGATGCACCTTCTGGGTGCTCTAGAAATGATGTTTCAAACCTCAACCAAACCTCACATCTCCTCTCTCCAGTGGGAAGAGTATATATAGTCATCACTTCATTTAGTATGGCAGCTTTTTAAGTAGACACCAAATGGCTGGTTAAGAGCTGTGCAAAAGCATCAGGGAGGTAATTAAGTTGGAGCTCAAGAGTAATGAGGTGACAGAGATTAGGTTGAGCATAATTTCTTTCACATCAATGTGTCCTACTTCAGAAAAACAGAAATGCACTTGTGAAAAATTTCCACCAGACATTCCCAGTGAAGTTACAGGAATTTTCTTAAACTATATCAGTTTTTAAAGGACCAAATGAAGAATATCACAACATAGAAAAAACCAAAACAAAAAACTAAACCAAAACAAATCAACGGGAATTTTAGGTCAGCAGAATGTCACCAGGGAGGATAACCTTGTCCTTGATATCAGAGATCACCTAGGGATGTGTAATTAGGAAGGGAGCCACAATGTCATTGCTATCCTCCATCTGCAGTCTCATCAGAAGGACAAACCCCAGCAGCATGTATTCTCTTGATACCATGGGGTGTTGCTGTCTCAGGAAGAAAAGGGTCACCTACTACCTCACCAGCACTATTTCCTGCCTCTGTTGAGGATGCCCAGCAAAGCGAGACCTGGCTGGACTTCTGAGGTTTAAGGATCACAACAAAAGCTGCAGTGCCTGTAAAACAATAATTTCTTCATAGCTCAGGTAATGATGTCCAATACAAGATCTGCACATCACAAAAAAAAGACAGTCAAGTTAGTTACCAGATGAGTGAGGTGACACAGACTGGCTTAGACATCATTGCTCTCACTTCCATAAGCCCCAGTTTTGGAAAAACAGAGAGGGTTTTTAATTACTTTAACCAGATATTTCCAGTATGATTCCCTTCTTGTAAGAGTTGCCAAGCATACCTACTTATTCAAGATTTAGTGGCACATTTTGCTCTTCCTTAAACACTCCTCCAAATGTCCCTACACTTTCTAGGAACAGGGTGGTGTGGGGAGGCTGCTGCACAGCCAGCAGCTGCCCTGGGTTGGCTGGGTCAGCGGCTGCAGGAAGCAGTTTCCTGTTTTGCTGGTGCTCAGTGCCACTTAACAATAGGGGGAAAGAAAAAACTGCAGGATCTAGGCATTGCAAAGCTGTTTTCTACATGAGCTGTCCGCCTGCCTTCCCCCTCTGCTCCGGACGCCCCCACCTCACACACCCATCCCCCGGTGGATGGCAGCACTGGAGAGGAGGCAGAGACACTCGAGGCTGAGGTGACAAGGGCTTGAAGGTATCTCTGCCGTATAAACAGCCTGGACCCCACGTAAGTGAGTCTGAAACAGCAGGCTGGATATTACTAGTTTGTGTATTTTCTTCTGCCTCCTGTGAGAGAGAAAATGAGAATCATGTGCAGTGCTTCTGGAGCTTCAGTGTCAGCAAGCATCACTCGTGCCTTCTTACAACACCTAAAACATCTCGTCCATCATAGTAGATGGTTTTCAACACCATCCTGAGATAACCATTTCCAGCAGTGGTCAGTTCATTAGGGCAGGAACAGCACTGGCCGCGATTTCTCATTCTGCCTTTCTGAAACATGTCCTTCTTCTCTAGTGATTTGCTCAGTGCCAAATCCTTAATCCACTCTTATCAGCTCATGGAGTGTTTTTACTCTCCTACTTGCCTCCTACTGCCTACACACTCAGGCAACATCCCTTGCTACCCTGATATAATTTGGTTCTGGTGATGTCTCTCCATATCCAAATCCAACCTCGCTTACTGGCTTTGTTTATCAAAAGCTCCTTCTGAGATTAGGGGTTGCAGGGGGTACCTCTGTAAAGCAGTAGAATCTAAGCATTGTAACTGTGAGTGGGGCCACTCAGAAACAGGAAGCGCAGGTGCCCAAACCGAAATCTGGGTTTGTTGCTCTCCCTGTGCCTTAATTTCTGCCTCCCCCTCTGTTTCTGAATACATGTTGTCTTCAAAGGCACACAGGGCAGCAGACAGGAGCCCCAGGCAGATTGGAAGTCACAGGCTCTTTGTTAGTGCTCAGGCTATAGAAATCCCAGGTGAGTCACCCCTGCTTGCAGGAGCAGGTAACCTAGACATTGCCAGTCAAGCTCACAGAGCCTTAAATGCAATCCTGACAAGGAAATTATCAGCAATGCAGATATTACAAACGCAGCTCCTTTCTTATTGCCTGTAGCCTTAAAAACTTCTGCGACAACTGACCCCTACAGCTTTCAAAGTTCAGGAGTGGCACTGCTTGAAGATACGGTGTACAAGTATTGTGCTAAATTTACAGAATACTGTGCCAGAAACCTCCTTTTCAAAGAATTTAATTTGTTAAAAGTTTTGTTTGTCTGTTTGTTTTTGCAGTGAAACCTCAACCCCACCTGTTGGTTTTGGTGTAGGATTTTTTTTCACAGAAGTTATGATTGGGTTATAAAGCCAGTAAAAAAGCAGTAAAAAAGCAGTAAAATCTCCAGGACTTAAACTGCCAAGCACAGAGAGAAGTTTTACAGATAACTCAGCCAGTGAGACACTGTAAATGTAGGGCATCTATCATGCTTAAACCTTATAATGACCCAACATAGTTTTATCATCATTTGAGCACAGCAGGAGAGCTAAAACCCCACTGAACTCCACTGGAGGAAGAGTACTCTAGGTCTTTACGATGAACGTTACAAAAGGGATATGTTTAACAAAAAAAAAAAAAAAAGCCCCCACAAATCCTAGGATGAAAGTGACTTTGTCTATGCTAAAGGTTTACCTAACATTATTTTGCAATCGAGGTATGGTGTTCTCTCAGCCTGGTCTTTCCTTTTGTTGTTTTCCCAGACAAGACTGAAGAGTATCATTAATGCAATTTCTCAGAAGGCATCTGTCATCTGTCACATGTGTTTATATATCCATGCCTACTGTGTGCAGTCTGGGAAAATCCCCTAGTGTTCTTGAGGGAGAATAAAGACCACAGGGATGAGCAGTGGCTTGACACCAGGTACCATGGAGCAGCAGTGTCTTCAATGTTGTGTTGCACTCAGTACTCTTAGGACAAGTTAATTATCAGGTTAGAGGAAGATAATTAACATAGGAAACAACGTCATTATTCAGCAAGACATCAAATGCTATCTCCGGTGCCTGTTACTCTTGCTCGACCAGTTCAGCTCTTAACAGTGTATTAGTCATCTGACCACACTGAACATCAATCTTTCACTCCTCATTACACACTCAAATACAAGCTACAGTATAGACTTGCTCCATCCTGTAATTACAATATATAGCCGTGCTAGAAAATCTATTATGTCTAGAGGTTAGACTCAGAAACAAATTAATTAATTGCACTTTCTCCACTTCTAGGCTAAGATAAGATTTTGTTGCTTCTTTTCAGTAAAAGACTGCTTTTTCTGTAATTAATGTGGTTTGCTGTAATAAGCAGCATGTCAGCAAGAAACTCCTCATACAGGGGCAAGCAACAGGCATTTCATCATCACAGGGCACCTGATAATCAGTATTATAAAGTTATCTTTTGGCAGGGAAGTCTTGGCAGCAAGTAGCCTCTTCGGTGTGAGATTAGCAGTTCTGCAGCAGGCCAGAGCCCAAGTGACAGCTCAGCCTGTGGGTGCACGCTGTGGCAGTGCTGACTGGGGGGATGCACCCCTCTGCACAAGTCGAGTGCTGTTCCATTCCCTTCGGTGACAAGGGAATGCCTTCATGCCTTTCGGAGGCGTACACATTGAAATGCTGGATTTACATCGGATTACGTGATGTGTCAGATAGCAGATGTCAGGGTGGCCTTTGGACTGTTTGAATACAAGAGTCTGGAGAAAGCTAATATTTGGGGGGCTCTGTAAATAAGGTTTTCCTTGTTTTTTTGCTCTGTGGAGGACAGGACTCCAAACTGATTCCCCAAATTCTACTGCTTGTGGATCAGTAGTGTGATCCTCCTAGGGACCAGGACTG
Source organism: Hypocryptadius cinnamomeus (assembly GCA_013400635.1). NCBI lineage: Eukaryota > Metazoa > Chordata > Aves > Passeriformes > Zosteropidae > Hypocryptadius > Hypocryptadius cinnamomeus. The sequence goes on along the minus strand of VYZP01049101.1, from coordinate 99,334 downwards.
CAGTGTGGCAGGAGAATGCACAGGTCTTGAACTCATGGGTGCTGTGGTTAGTGTGGGTTCAGAGAGGCACCAGAGAGACAGCCCCATCCTGGCTGAGGAAGACACTCGTTCTCCCAAGAATGATTTTACCTTTTCTTTTCCTCCTTTCACACAAAAAAAATTTCAGGGGATTGTTTCAGTTCCTTTTTTCCTTCCTTCCTTCAGTTTTCCCCTCTTGTTTCCCTCTGTCTCAGCTCTTTCCTCCCTATCAGTCAGTTCTCTGTCACCATTCTTCACCATTCTCTGTCTTGCCATCCTTCTCTACCACAGTCATGTACCTGGCTGTCACCCAGGATGGCTTTCACTAAGCAGGGCAGTGACCTCACTAATGTGGAGACTTCCCTGCCCCTGCCTCTGGTGCAAGCTGAGGTACTAATGTCAGAGCTGGAGTAGCCATGGTGCAGTCAAGCTTGGAAGGTGAATCTTTTTGCTATTCAAGACAGAGCAGTTCTCACATCCCAGCACAGCCATGTCCAAAGGGAGAGTGTTGTGCTGCTTGTAGTGTGGTGTTCTGGTGCAGCAGTTCAGGCTGCTGTAGGACCTAGGTACATCTGTATAAAACAATGGTTCCCTACCCAATGCACCCATAGCTTAAGTGACTTTCATAAGCTTAGCATGCTCAGAATCTCTAGTGAAAGCTGCAGTGCATTCGAAGAGCAAGTTGGGAAAGTCCCACTCTCTGCAGAATGAAAGTCTCTGGGTGAGGAAGAAGACAGGTATCACTTTCTCTCCCTTTCTCCACTGTTTTGCTCCTGGTCCTAAGCTACAAAACAAACCCAGGATTTCAGGGAACATTCAATCTGCAGCTTGTTCTCAGCTGATCCTGTTGCAGGGAGCAAGTTCCTGGCTGATTCACGAGCAGTAAAAATAAACAGTCTGGGGAAGGCAGGGAGGAGGGAGGGAGACTGGTGGTTACAGAGGAAAAAGTAGGAGCTACAGCAGCTGGTGTTTTCTTTGCTGGTTCTTTTCAGAGGATTTAGGCAGGTTGGAGATGTAAGTGATTAATGGAGAATGATAACACCTCACCCCCCTCCTCCTTCTCCTGGAAGGAACATGAGTCTTTATGCATATCACTGGTCTCTCAGCTTTAACCTTTCCAAGATTTACACACTCCATCCACTCCAGTGCAGTGCTGTGGAGCTGACAGCACATCTGGGTGTATTAACTGTACACTCTGCGGTTTTTGCAGATGCTTAGGGTTTGTTCTCAGTGTTTGGAAATGCTGCACTCAAAGCCCTGAGACTTCTCCCATGGAACTGACCAGACTGAGGACGAGCTGCCACACAAACTCGAGACTGTTCTTGGTTTTTTCTAGCCTGTTCTGTGCCTGGAGTAAAGGCCACAGCTATGTATTGCAGAGCAGCAGTAAAATATGCCTTCTCAGTGGCTCCCAAAGCATATTTGGGAATACTGTACAAGTAGCAGAAATCCTTTTCTGTCCCCCTCCATCAGAATGTCAACTGCTTTGCCAAGTACCTTCTAGGGATCCCACCTTCAGCATGCTCAGGGCTGATCCTATCACAGCACACTTCTGTTCTCTTCTGCATGGTGAAGAGGTCTGCTTTCCTCCTGCCTTTCTTGCACTGGAGAAAAGCAGAAATAGATAGGCAAAGATGCATGCACAACTTTTGCCATTGATGAAAAGGAGTTGCAACAGAGGTTTTGTGTTACAGCTTTCAGGATGAGATTCCCACCAGGAACAGCAGAAGACAAAAGTTAAGGAGACGTTACTTATTATTTGTCTTAAGCAGGGCTGATGGAGGCACAAAATTAGTAATAATAGTGTGCTACTGAAATTTACTGAAGGTGAGATAGCACATCAACAGAGAGGATGAGTAGATACCAGGAAAAAATGTGATGATTTCTGAAATTCACAGCATAGAAGTGCATACACGTAGGCAGCAGGAGCTCCTGCTGCAAAGACAGGGACACAGTATTTGTAAGAAACAGTAGTGAATAGAGACCAAAACTTACTCATCCATTGGACACAGGATAACTGAGCCACCAGTGTGACACAGCCACGGAAGAAGTAAACACAGTCAGAGGATATATTAGACAAGATACTTTAGTTGATTAGAAAAGCATTTACCACCATTGTGTAAGGCAGTATCAAAACTTCATCCAGAACAATGCACACAGCCCTTGTCACCCATATTTACAAAAAAATAGACCACAGCCCCTGATGTTCAGGAAAATGAAAACTGTCCTAGAAGATTGTAAAAGAAACTGATTTGAAAGCAATGAAACAAGAATGGAGAGCAGGGACAGGATTATTTAAATACGTCAGAAAAGTAAACAACAGGGAGAGAGAATTAAGTCATTTAAACTAAATCATGACCTTAACACAAGAACAAAAAGGTATGTGAAATAATGACCACGGGAACAGGCTTATATGAAAAATTTCCATTAAATCTAACAAGGAAGAAATAGAGAGAGCAAGCTTAGGATGCAGCTTCACAAATTATTAACATATTATGATGCATAAGTTCCCACCAGGCCTTTTCCATCCCAAGTCCTGGCATGGACTGCAGATGCATATGCATTAAGAACAGCATGCAGGTTTACTCACAGGGTGATTTAATCTTTAATGATCAGGACAGGACACTGGGAGGTACTAGTGAGAATGGGAAGCTGTTATATCTTGGTTCCTGGTTGAAGTTCAGACCAGACTGAGTCTGGCTGAAGGAGAAACACCCAACTGTTGGTTGGTAGCTTCTTTGGAAAATGAGCTGCTTTGCAGCTCGAAATGTCATGAAATCGCCACTGCCAAAAGTGGGGATGGTGGTAAGATTTGCAGGCAATCTTTCTAGCAATACCAAAGATTGCCTGGACAGGGAGAACAACCAACCAGTATCTGTGTGCAGTGTAGTGGAGGGTGCTGGGTGGAAATCACACAGCCATCAGCTGATGTTACCTGCCCTGAGCCCAGAGAAGTCTCTTGCATCTCCCAAGAGCACACCCACCACCTCGTACTCTGCTTGCGGGGCAGGCTGGGGCAGGAGGACAAGAGGCCTGGTAAAGGCTGAGCTAGTCACAAACACACTGGAACTTTCTTCAGTTTTAAGATCCAAGACTGGCTTTTGCCAAGACAAGTTGGCACATCCCACAGTAAAAGGGAGGGGGAGTGTAAGGGCGTGAGGGAGCGGGGTGGAGAGGGAGACCAAGAGAGACAAGCAGTTATCTTTTTTTCTACCACGCTGGTCCTGTGAGATAGGGGAAATTTATAATGCACGTACATACTCCAGGTTTTTCAAGGGCTGTCTCTAGCTGTATATCATATTTCCAGGGGTCAAATGTTTATACATTTTGTCTACAAGAGTAAAAATGTGTATTTTTACTGGGGAGTGACTGATCACAGGAGTGAGCCAGAGTGCAATACATTAAAGAAAAGGCAAGTTGCTTCACTTCGTGAGGTTAGCTAAGTGGTGTAGGCTCTGTGCCCCATCTTGACCAGAAATGGTTTATCAGTCAGACCACAACACCTTGACTGCATTGCATCCTTCCTTCTGAACAAAACCAAACCATCTTGAACAACACCTGAGGGCACTTGTTTATTAAGCTTATACCAGTTTTGAGAATTCTCACACCTTTTGATATGTAAATGCTTTCCTGGAATCAGTCTGCCCACATAACTTGTTTAATCTACAAGACAGAGTAGCTGCAAGCAGCACATCACGTACAACTTCTATGTAAATGATGCTGTAGCCATATTGATGAACTTTGTCCAGATGGGCACTCTGTGGATCTGGAACACAACCAAATTGACTGGCTATCTATAAAAAGCAATATAGCTTTTCTAAATAGTTTTCTAATTAAGTTCAATGAAGACAGGTGCCAGATTCTGCACCTGGGACAGGACAAAAACTAGGTGTACATACAGATGGGGTAACGAGACACCTGAGAGCAATGCTGTGGAAAGGGACCTAGGGTCCCTTGGGGTTTGTGGCAAGCTGAACTTGAGTCAGCAGTGCCCTGGCAGCCAGGAGGGCCACCTTTGTCCTGGGGTTCATCAGGCACAGCATCACAGCTGGGCAAGGGAGGGGATTGTCCTGCTCTGCTCTGCTCTGGGGCGGCCTCACCTCCAGTGCTGGGGGCAGTTCTGAGAGCCACAGTATAAGAAAGATATAAAGTGTTAGGGAGAATCCAAAGGAGGGCAACAAGGATGGGTAAGAGTCGAGAGGGGAAAGCAGAAAAGTAGTGAATGGGATCACTTGGTCTGCATCCAGGAGGAGACTGAGGGAAGACCTCGTAGCTGTCTGCACCTTCTTCATCAGGAGAATTGGAGGGGCAGGCACCGATCTCTTCTCTCTGGTGACCAATAACAGAACCTGAGGGAGTGGCCTGACGATATTAGGAAAAGGTTCTTCACCCAGAGGGTGTTTGTGCACTGGAACAGGCTCCGCAGGGAAGTGGTCACAGCACCAGCCATACAAAGTTGAAGAGGCATGTGGACAATGCCCTCAGGCATATGGTGTGATTCTTGGGGTGTTGTGCACAGGAACAGGAATTGAACTTTGATGATTCTAGTGGGTCCCTTTCAACTCAGCATATTCTATGGGTCTAGGTTTATGAGGAGTAATGTAGTCAGATCTTTAATGTTGAGAGAAAGAGGGGAAATTAGAAGATTACTGCAAAGAGAAGTCTTTGCTTACTTTTAGAAAATGGTAAATCCAAGTACCATTTGGATGCACACCACTGAGTCTGTCACTATAGGACACTGTACACTCTTTGGTATTACCCAAAGAGGTTTTTATCCAGTTCCTTCTCAGAAATCATGCCACTGTTCCTTCATAAAGGAAGGATTGCTGCTTTGAAAGACAGATATTGCTTATAACTCACCTTTATTGAGGAAGTTTAGGGAACAAGGTAGGATTTCTAGGGCCTTGAGCAACCTGGTCTAGTGGGAGGTGTCCCTACCCATGGAAGGCAGGGATTGGGATTAGGTGATCTTTAAGGTTGTTTCCAACACTTAACATTCTATGGTACTTCTGCTAAAGCCAGAAGTCCTATGAACAGCCTACAGGCAAAACAAATACACATTTCTCACAGGATAAACTAACTGCTTGTCACTGGTCCTACTTTGGTTGCTGCCTCCAAAGGCAGTTTTTTTGTTGTTTTTCAACAGATTGCCTCAGAGTTGATGGAGAGATACTTCCCATGGGATGACAAGCCCTGCAGCCCTTTAGTCATCCTGCATGCATCAAGCATGCAGCACTCCCAAGAGGTGTTGTAGTACTGCCCATGCCAGATCAGCTCTGCCTTCCCCTGACCCCTGAGCTGCCTAGTGCTAGGTGCTTGTTTTCCATGCTGAGCCACTTCAAGCTCTTCCCACTCAGAACTGTAGTACTTGGGGTCTTCTTGTAGCTACCCTTAGAACAGGAGGTCTGTCCCACTTGGCCTCAAGTATCTTTCTGGGTACCCTACTGCATACTACACAAACACAGGCACTCTCTGAGTTTCCAATTCAGCCAGGAGCAGGCAGAGGTGTGGGCTGTGGGACATGGAGGGCCTGCAACAACTGGCAACATGCCTGGCACAGTACAAGGCGTTAAAGAAGACAAAGCCCAACCTCAGGGGGAAACCATACCTGACTTCCATGTGTGTTTGTGTAAGGCAGGCAGCTCTTGAGGACAGTGTCATGTTTTTATGTGTATTTAAACAGAGCCTAGCACAACAAAGTCCTTAATCCAAACCAAAGCTCTTACGTATCACAGTAATGCAAATTAAATAACACTTATAATGCACTTTCCCTCTCTACTCACCAGGTCAGGCTCAAGAGAAGGTCTCTTGTTGTCATTGTTGGGAAGGAGCTGGGCTTCACATCGAGCTGGGACACATCTTCAGGCTAAGCTCAGATAGTTACTGCCCATTAGCCAGGCTGCCCTGCTGGACCTGCAATCAGGCTTCCTCCTGAGAGGAGAAGTATGTTTAGTCTATGCCCAAGAGAAGTGTTAATGTCATTTATCCCGTGTTTGCCCCAGCTAAAAGCACATGTTTGTACAATTACCAGGGTTCAGCTAACACTAGTATTTTTGCATGCCACAGCAATTTGGCTGTGTCAGAGTCTATAGGACCTCCTTTAGAAAACAGATAAAATGGAGTTGGTAGAGAAAAGTTCTCAGCAGACATTTGCTGAATGTGTACTTTTTAAAATAGCTCATGCCAGTTGCTGTCACTAAATTTAATGAAAGTTCTAAGACTTCTAGCAAAATATTTCTGATCCCAAAAGAAAATACGTTTCAGTCATTTCCATCTATTCTGTAATCCAGCATTATTAGTTGGCCCATTTCCCACAAGCAGAGTGCTGTACAGCAGGTAATCCTACAGACATGAAGCTGGTCACAGTTCATCTCCTTCCATGAAACTGCATTATAGCAAATGATAACTGAGGATCTGCTTGTGAATGAGCATATCACCTCTCCTAGTTGCAGGAGGCAGGGAAGAACTATTAAAATAATTAAACATACACATCTACATATATGTAAGAACATGAATGTATATATAAATTCTATACATATATATAAGAACTACTAAAATAATTAAACATACACATATACATCTACATACGTAATAACAAATTTTGTTTTTAAATTGCAGACAGTGTTTGACCACTCACTGAACTTGGCTGACAGTAGAAAACCAACTTCACAAATAATATCATTGTCAAAAAAAAAAAAAAAATTAAACCCATTATTTCTAAGTAATAAAGAAGATAATATGTATAGAACAAACATGCAGCATTCAAATTACATTCAACAGATGTGTTCAATTAGCTGTTCTATACAGGCAATATCATTTGAGAAGAAGAGGTTCCAGGCACTACACAAGATCAGCATTGTGCCTTTAGCACTGCAAAGTTTTAAAGAGGTTTAAAGAGGGGAGCAAGATTGTAAGCTTGCTTATCGATAACAGCTTTTTTGGAAGGCAAATGTTGAGAAAGATGAGCGATATTATGATAAGATTAAAAGTATGTCTTTTGGTAGGGCATTCGATGAGTTCTGTAGGTAAATGCACTGGGTTAATGGTTTCTTTCATATTGAAACAGTATCCTCAGCAGGATTTGCTTCCTCGGCTGCTCTCGGTCCCCTCCCCCAGCTCTGTGACATGAGAAATGCAGTGTTCTTAATGACTCTGGAGCAGGAGGGATCTTGTTATTGTGGCTGCATCACCCCTCCAGGACACAGTTCAGTAGAAGTTTGTCATGTGGCTGAGCAGAAACGATGAATGCTGGTCTTATGAAGTTCATTCCCCAAATACAAAGGAACAGGGGAAAAAAACCCACCACATTCATGGCTACAGGCTGCGAGAGCACACAGTTCACAGCCGGAGCTCTCCATTGATCACTGTCAAGCTGCTAGCCTGCAATGCACCTGCGAGCTCTCCCCCACTCCCTGAGCACAAGCCTTTACCTGCACTCCCACCTGCATTCGCAGCATCTTTCCCCCTCCCCATCTCCTTCTTTCCCACTCCTCTACTTTCCTAGCTGAGGGCATTCTGGTCTTTAGTGTCCCTCTGATATACAGGTTGTGTCTAGGGAGAGCTAAATCACCCCTCTGCTTAGAGGCATGTGGATATTCACCAGTTAATGTCCCCACAGGCTTGCTTCTCTGCTGCCCTTGCCTGCCTTACCTTGGGTATTGCCTCATTTCCTGTTTGTTCCTAGCAGCCACCTCCCTTGCTTTAACTCTGGGCCATTATGCAGGCTAATATCAAACAGGTGGAAGGGGTAAACATTTGAAAAAAAACCCCTCTGAACAACCCAACACGTCCTTCCTCTCCTCAATGGGCATGATGATATTGTCAGGAAATGGGTAATAGCTGCAGGTGCTAGAAAATGAACTACATGTATAAGAATGCTTGGAGTTTGAGTGTTGAAAATATACAGACAAACAACTTGTACTGTGAATAGGTTGTTCTGAATAGGTAAGCACTAATGCAAGGTCTCCTTGACAAAGCATCCCATGCACACTTCTGCTGTAACAGCAGTTGTCTTGCTCTGAGTCCCCCAACGTCATAGGATGGTTCGGGTTGGAAGGGGCCTTAAAGATCATCTTGTCCCAACCCTTCTGCCATGGGCAGGGACACCTTCCACTAGACCAGGTTACTCCAAGTCCCGTTTAACCTGGTATTGACCACTTCCAGGGATGGGACATCCACAGTTTCTCTGGGCAACCTGTTCCAGTGTCTCAACACCCTCACAGTAAAGTGTTTCTTCTTCCCTGGACTGGGAACTGCCACTCCCTCACCTCACCTTATTCTGATGTCTCCCCAGCGTGTTTCCCTCTGCAGGATGTGGGGCCTTGGTTGCAGGAAGCAGGTGACAGTACCAAGAAAAAGCAAATGCCCTCCTGCTGTAGTATGTCCATAGGCAAGTCTGAGCGTGCACACCTATGTGTGCACACACTGGTCTGATCTGATCATTGGAGGTTCATGAATGGATCATATGCTGGGCTTCATAGGTTAAGCACTCAGAAATTAAACTCAGAAAATTAACGATTTTCTGACATGTACTGGATCATTTAGTTTGTTGGCACCTATGTTAACAATAACTTAAGGTGCTCTTTTCACCAGGAGAAAGACAAACAAGGCATAACAATATCAAAAGTTGTTCCCTTGGCTTTACTTGTCAACTCAGGCCTGGGAAACCATATCCCTGAGCCCATTCACCAGCTTTACTTTGGAAATCAGTATAATTGTTAGCTGTCAATAACTCACTCCATTTACTGCTCTCAGCTGCTCAGGAGGACATGGCAGACTCTGAGCTGGGTAAGGTTACTGCATGATAACAGCAATTCTTAAGTCAAATAGGATAATGAGGCTCTCCTTAGATGGTGACAAGCTTTGGATTTCCCATAGAAATGTGTGATTGTGCCTGTGTCTTTGCCTGCTGTGTTGAAGACTCTCCCCCTCTTCTCCTTCGCAGGTCTGGTTCCCCAGCCCCAGCCCCAGCAGTGGTGGAGCTGAGTGGCTGTGGGCACTTGATGCTGATTAAATTCTGCTGACTGAGGAAGATGTCAAATTCTACCCAAAGCAGAGAGCCGCCAAGGAAAAGCTGCTTTTCTTTGCTTTTGACAGCTGGAGCCATGAATTTAAGCAGAGGTCTCACCTTCAGGCAAGTCAACAGCTGGGCAGGGAGCAGTCTCTCTTAAAGAGAGAGTACACTGTATTTTGCTGGAGTTCAGTGTTGCCAGGAGGTGAACGAGTTGAAGTGCAAGAGAGCATTTATGTAAAACCCCAGGTGCAGCTGGGTTTTTTGTTGTCGGGTTGTTTTTGGGGTTTTTTTCTTTTACTAGAGAAAGACCAAGTAACAAACAAGAAAGAGGAAATGAAAACAGTCTTAATTCCCACCCTTGGTGTTTCTCATCTTTCATTTCCCCTGCCATATGAACAAGGAGAAGATGCAGCATGTATCTGTACAGGAAGTTCCCGAACCCAATGTCCTTTTGCTAAGAAGTCCATGCACTGTGTCACATCTATTTTTTTTTTTTTTTACTTTTTTTTTTTACTATCTTTATTTTTATATGTATGCCATGCCATACCTGAGGAGACAGTGGTTCTATTGATCAGTAATGAGGTCTATAAGACTCTTCCTTGTTTCTAAATCTGTCTGTGCACAATAGCCATCCAAAGCTCTTTCTGCTGAGGAACTGCGTCTTGCCTTTGCAGTGCCAGTGGAGGGGAGTTCCCATAACAACCTGTGTGCTCAGTTCAGGGGCCAGTGGATGGGAGTTCCCACAACTAAATATCACTGCCCTAACTAAATCACTGCAAATATTACTGGCAGTATCATCTAAAAGACTGAGGGCTGAATGGCACTAAAATATAATTAGGCTTCACTCACACACTATATTTTCTGAGTCCACAAGAGAAACGTTGTCACTGCAGGGCAAGGCTGTGACCTAACTTTCAGTCCCATTGAGGAGAAGTCAGGACCCAGAGGAGGTTCTGACTTCTAGGAGGCAGGGACAGGCACAACCTGGATCTAAGTGCAGCAGGAAATATGTAGCACACAGTCAGTCACATGGCCACTGTCACATCATGTAATTCATGTGTGTGATATCTCAGCAGGTGCAACTGGACAGAGGTGTGAAATACAGTGAAGCCTTGCTTATTGCCCTTTCCTACCCTCCATAAAGCCACAGCTGCTTACAGTACTCTTGGCCACCAGACAAGAAATCTGGGAGTATTCCTAAACTCTCTTGTGGGAAAGCCAGCTTTAGGAAGGGATTAGATATTAGCTAGACCAAAAGGAAAGTGTATAGCTGTCTAGTTTGCAGTCAGATGGTAAGGGAAATGCACAAGCAATCCTGAGCAGGGCAGGAAAGCCAAGGCTCTGGCTAGTATGTCCTGGCCAGTAGGTATCATAACCATAACCACTCTTTTTCTCTCTGACATATCCAATTTTCTTTCCCTTCCTAGCTGAAAACCTCCAAGAGAAGGACTGTCCCACCCCAGTCTCTCCCCTGATCACTGTCACACTTTCTAGGGAGGTGGGAAATGTGAATTTTAAACCCTTTTTTAAGGGAATTATATCCATCTCCACAGTACCTTCAAAATATAAAATGAGATCTCTCTCCTTGGTTAGATGGAAAAGTCCTAATGGACTCAACCATGTTTAAGACTTTGTGGCATCTAATGTATATCCTGGGATGACTTGCAACTGCCAAACTCTGCTGTGAAAACACAGGTTCTTCATCATCCTCATCATCAGTGTTGTTTTGGGGAGGGAAAAAATCCCCAACAAAAACCAGCAAGCATCATCATCCAGCCCAACAGGGAAAAGGAGGGAATGGCAGAGAGAAGAAATATTTTGTGTCTGGATCTCCACTACTGTCGATACAGAGCAGAAGTCACAGTTCTCTGGCCTACAAACACTGAAGTGCTGGTAAGCACTGTAAGAGTGCTTAAATAGGTTTTTCTTCTGTGGATGTTAAGAGTTGAAACACCTGTTGAAAGCAGGTATTTGCTGAGTTAAGCATAACTAAGGTTATCAATGTTAAAATTTAGGGTATGGAAACCAAAACTCCATCCAGATCCCAACCTTAATACAGTCAGGCCCTCTTTGGATTTTGTCTGATCCATTTCAGCTTTTTTTTTCCTAATATCTTTCATCTTTATCTCCATCAGTGGTAGAATGTTGAAGGTGGTTGTGAAAAAAATGTGTTGTCTTATTTATCAGTCAAGGAGGCAAACAAAAAAAAAGTTTTCTTAACTATTTTGTTATGATGGCATAGATGAAAGATAAAATCCCATTTCTGCCATCATAGCAATAACTACCACCCTAAATCCTTTTCTGAAATTCATGCCAAATCTCAGCTTTCAAACATTTTTAAGTGCAAAGGCATTTGGAACAATGAAGAAGTTCTATTTCAAGTAGAATTGAAAGACAGATACCACTTCTTGCTTGAAAGCAAGACGGCATGGAAATCTGGTGTCAGACTTCTTCCTTGCTAGATTTTCTGCCTCACTTTACAGCCTCCTACTGTTCAGGTGGGGCTCTGTAAGAGCAGAAACTTGGATGGTTAAGTATTTTTCTGAATCCCATTTTTAAATGCTCTGAGGCATCCACCATCAACAAGAAAGGTCCTGGGTACAGTTGAAACCAGCAAGACATGAAATGAAAAGGGACAGTTTGTTGTGAGCATTGCAGCTAGAACTACCAGCTTTGTGATTTTAGAAGAGAAACTTTACCATCAGCATAACATGACATTTTTGGTGTGATGCATGATGATGTGTGGGTGGATTGCAATGCCACATGTTGTTATTTCAATGTATTGTCATCATCAGGGTTCACTGAAGCATTGCTGAGTTTCAGCACAACATCATTAAATCCTCTATCAGCTTCAGCTCAGCCAATCCTAATAGGTTCACAGATATTTAGTGTACAAAAAAAATCTACTTTGCCTAGATTTGCATCTTAATATTCTAGAAAACCAGATAACTGGAAGCAATTTCATAGAAAATTATTTTTAAATGTAGCTGCATACATTCATAGTGGAGGCCTCATCCTCACTTCAGTCTTTTCAGAGAAGGGAAACTTGCCTAGTTACTTTTGCAAATAAGCATGCAGTTTCCATTTCATACAATAATTACAATTAAAGAACATATTAGAAGAATATAATTAAACCATTTTCTCCTAAAGACAAAAAATTATTCTTAAATATAAGAATTCTTAAATATAAGAATTGATATTCTTATATCAATTATGAATTTTTCTTATAGTTCCCAGGTGCCTAGTGGAAATAAAGAATGATCCCGCTGCAACTTTTTGTCAAGGAGAGATGCAAATAATATGATTAGCCTGCTACACAAAATTGATCTGATCTTGAAATACTAGGGTAAATATCAACTATGCCTTCTAGAAATTAAGCTTGAAACTAACACTAATGGAAGCCATAGGATGAAAGCTTTCCCTGCCACACTGAAGATACAAGGCACAATGCACAAACCTAGATGAATTTGAAAGAGAATCCAGAATACAGTCTGCAGTTAAGAAGCCAGGATCTGTTAAGCACAGTTGTGCATTCATTTGGATAGCAGCTTCCCACATGGGCCATGCACTGGAACTGTGCTGAGATTATCTGAGCTGTGTGAAGGACCTCTGTGTCCCTATTACCAGGAAATAGTTAATATTCTTCCCCACTGGGGCCCACATGCACCTGCACAAGTGTGGTGTGTGGTTTCTTCTTGCAGCTGCATCTGTGACTGCTGCTGCCTGCACAGAGGTTTTAAAGTGTAAGTGGAGAGCTGGTAAGGCTGCCCTTCAGTGGCACTGCAGCCTCAAGGGCTGCTGAAGAAGCACTGAAACCACTCTCTGAGGAAAGAAGTGGCTTCAGCAAAGTGTGTTTCTCAGCTGTTAATATAATATCTCTGGGAAATTCAACACTTCTTATAAATATACCAATGATGTATCCTCATAGTGCCATTCTAGAGCTGCTGTCTATTATTATCTTGATTTTTCCAGAGGAAGAAAATGAGGCTGTGAGACTAATTTGCCTAAGGTCACTGAGAGCAAACCTGTGACAGATCCAGATACATGATGAAGATCTTTCCCAGCCCTGTAGTGTGGCTGTTCAGCCTCTTTGCTTCTCCCTTAGTTTGCTGGTATCTGAATTCCTTGAGCAAAAGGAGGACTATTTTTGTCCCAGTTGCTAAAACCCATCATACACAATATCTGCTCCCTCTCAGGAATGAGATGATTATGGGGGTCAGTAGTCAGAAGAGAGACTTATCAGCTAGCCCTGGGCTCCAGGAGCAGTGATTAGGATCATCTGTTATTAACCACAGACATGCTTTGGAGCAGAAGTGCTCAGTTCTCCTCTGCATTCGAGATCTGTCTGGTGTGAGGGTGATATATGGGAGGGAAGAGATTGTGTTCACTGATTCCACAAGGTGATGTGATTTAGAGGAGCTAGATGGTTGTTTTGCTCTATTCCCATCATGTGATTCCCTCAAGGCTCGTATACCACTAAAGGATCGCCAGAGTTGAAGGACTGCTTGCCCTTCACACTCCTTTTCTGCACCATTCCTTCCCCCACCATGCTCCCCGTGGTGTGGTGGGAGAGTGACAATTGGCACATGAGCCAAATCTGCTGCTTTTGGACTGATGGAGACTTTTTTCCCCCAGGCAACATTTTTAAGCCAAGGATTTCAATGTCAACCTTGCTTTTAAGAGAGTGTGTGCTGTTATCTTTAGGTTTACAACTTTCTGAAAAGAAAAGGAGATTTATGGAAGAAATATGATAGTGCATATGTGCACCTTATCATGCAAGACAGGCAGACAAACGTGGCTACATGAAGAATTACTGCATGTGGTTGTTGGTGCATGGTTGCACAGGGAGTTTTACTTATGTTGAAGCACAAAGCTACTCATTTTAAGCAAAAAACTACCAGGGTGAGAGATCATGTAAGTGGAAGAGATGCTGTCTTTATTTTTTGTGTGTACCTTTTGGTGTAAAAATTCTCCCTGTCTGCTCTAACAGTAGCTGTATTTAGGTTAAAAACACAAAATGTCTCAGCATAAATCACTGAAGCTTTTCCTTCTTTTGGAGACTTGGTTTCCTCCCTTCCCCCCTGCTTCTTGGCTTTGCTTTATTTAATCTAAAATAAAAGCCTCCTGAATTTTTTTTGTGAGTAGGAAAAGCCTATCCCTCTGTTGCACAGCAAGTGACCCCCACTTTATCTGGTTTAGAAGAACAAAAGTTATAGGAAGGATTCCTGGGAAATGTCTTATTACTGCTATAGCCCTAAGCCTTGATAAGAACTCCATCAAGCTGATACACCCACACATACATATGTAACAGGTGGCCACTGCTCCCAAACAACCTGCTACCAAAAGACAGTGAGGCATTTTCTCACAATATTTAGATTCCATAAACATTTTGAAACTCCTTCTCCGTCTTCATGCACGCTGTCAAACCCCTGCCTGAAAGGCCAGGCCACACTGCAGCAAGTTTGACTTGGAGGAGAGAAAACTGGGGCATCAGGACTTCATTGTCACAAGCCCTTTTTCACTTCCAAGCATTAGAGTTTCCCTTAAGGAATTGAAGGATCCACCTCTGAATTTCTGGTGTTCAGCAGCTCTGAGGAGAGCAGCTTTGTCATTAGGCTCCAGCTGTCCTGGGCAAGTCATTGACCTGTGAGCTTCCAAGCTTCTCCACTTGATATAGCTCATGCATAGGAACTTTTTCTCCCATTCATTCCATATCTAGCCCATTTTAGACAAAGGCAAGAGCTTCAGCAGGAAAGCAAATACTGGTGAACCTTTTGTGTCAACTCTGGAGCACCTGGATCCAACATCTGCTGCTAGCCAGGCCAAATAGGAAGTAACAACAAGAGAAAGATGGCACTACTAATGACCCAAATCACGGTGGGAGGCTCCCAGGGGGTACACCTAGTCCAGGACATCCTCACAGGTGTGAGCAGTAAGGGAAAAGCAATCCCTTCATCTGTTCTGGAGCTAAGGCACTTGAATACTTCTGTGACCCTTGAGGCTAAAAGTTGCTTGTTAGCTGGCTTGGCAGCTCCTCAGCCTTTTGCTGCACTCGGAGGTTCCTCCTCTCCAGCAGCTCTCCCATTGCCTGGTAGAGAAAGCCCCGATGCCTGGAGGTTTTGCCTCAGCCAGGGCCTCCCCTGAGCTCTGCCTGGCGTCAGGTGCTGCAGCAGAGCCACCTTCACCTCTTGCATCTGCAGAGCAGCGAGCTCAGGCTCAGTCCCCAGCACCTCAGCAGGTGCCACTTTTTATCTGTGCCCCATGCATTTCAAAACTGGTACTAAATGCAGTGAAGCCATCTGCCTCTGGCCATACCGAAGAAATTCATGTTATTACCAGTGACACCAAATAAGGCAGTAAAAGATATTGCTTAGTTTGCACAACCTTTTATTTTCTTTCCTAGAACTATTTTTAGTTAAACAGTTTTCTGCCAAAAAAGCTCTGTCTGTGTCCAGAACTGCCCTGGTCATCGGCGCTGTTACCAGGGACTCGAGCTTTATGGCCCTCATAACTCTGGAGGGCGAAAGGTCGAGCTGTGGAGCCTTTGTGTCAGCTCCACATTTCTCTTTAAACACATGTGAGAGACAAAGCTCCCCTGAGACCCCCATGGAAACTGCCTCCGGGGGAGGGGAGAGGGTGAGAGAGCACTGGCCTGGCAGATAAAAGCAACATCAAAAGGAGCAGGGAGCAGCTGTCCATCTGGAGAAGCAAGCTTTTTTTTTCCTTCTTCTTCTTTTAGGAGAAAGAGACTGTCTCAAAGGATAGTCTCAAAAAATTTTGCATGCAAGAAGAAAAAAAACCCAAAAAACAACAACCAACCCACCAGCAAGGGGGAGGGCAGAAAAGCCCCCGCAGCAAACAGAAGGAGGTGCTGCTTGGCAAAAGTCCCAGGCTGGATCATTTAAATCACTTTTAGTGCCTCCAAATGCCCGTTGCTGCCTCTGTTTATAGAGTCACAGCAAGTGGCCTGAAGAGAATATATTTCCCAAAGCAACATCTGAGCTTGGGAATGAATCAAAACTCACTTCATACACAGCAAACCCTCTTCCCTCTGACCAAGCTTTTGTTCTGTTCCTGGGTTTGGTGTCAGCCTCCAACCCAACAAGAAAAACCCCACAGCTGGATGACCAGATAGCTGAGTGTGTTTATGACAGGGAGGGTTTCACTACACAGGCTTTCCAGGATGTGTAATTGCCAATAATAAACAATAAACAGTCTGCCTATAGGTACTTGTGTATATCAGCACAGCAGTGTAGGTGTAATTCTTCAGTGTTTCAAGCTGACAAATTGCCCATCTATACCATTAATTTACAGACACAGAAAGTTCTTATCCTAGGCTGTAACTATTAAAATAGTTACTCAAATAAAACATGTACCCACTGCAAAATGGCAAGAAAACTGCAGTCAAACTCAACAAATTAAGCAAATCCCAGTCAACATAATAAATGGAACTGACAGAACTACCTCCCACTCCTGCCCTTGTTCAAGGGCTTCCAGTCATGTTTATTTGCACCTGAAGACACTTAAGAAGATACTGACAATGTATTTCACATTTCAATATTGGTTGAAAATATATTTTAAAAATCAGACAGAGAGTGATATAAAATCAAGAGAGTCTAACTCATTTTTTGCCAATCCAGCTCTCTCAGTATTGTGTAGCTGAAGGTTTGAAACTGAGGACCCAAGAGGATGCCAGGCTGCAGCTGTTGGAGACTCTCAGACTCTGCACTGGTAAAGTGAAGATGTTGCAAATGGCCTGTAACACATTTATCTATCCTGTGCTATTCCTCACCTGGAAATACCTGAAAGATTCCCACACGTCCAGCAATGTACCTCATACCAAAGGGAGAGGGGATGAAGGGTAGAAGCAATAGCCCTGTTCCCTCACAAGGTGGACAGCACCCTGGGGTGCTCCCTGCCTGCGAAGTCCAGCACAGCATCACTGCCCTGATGCAGGAACCAGATCTTCCTTCCTCTCAGCAGTGTGGGTACAAGCCACAGCCAGGGGCAGGTACCCAGCCAGCTGCACCAGACAAGTGGTCAGCCCTGCCCTGGTGATCCCTGACACCCTGTGGGGCGCTTCACAAGCGTGCCTCAAAACATCTGGGCTCATACAATACCATCCATGCAGGGCTTTTGCATCTGCAGAGCATCGAGGAGGAGCACGACCCCATTCACAGCTCACCCAGGGACACTGATGGCCTCTCTTCATGTCTGCACAGCCTCTCACAGTGGCAGCCTGGGGTGCTCCCAAAAACCTGTGGTGGCATCCACAGGGCAGGCAAATGTGCCTGAGTGTGTCCAGCACACTGCACGCAGCATGTTGCAGGCAGTGCTGCAGATCTTGCCAGCCTTGTCCCAGGGGGACAAGGGCAGGAGCTGTGGGGTGATCTCCTGGGAACTAAGCTGAGGTGTCATGGATTATTTTAGCCAACTCACAACAGGCACCTGTGCACACTGGAGCGCCTCGAGAAGACAGACACCTCCATCCGCAGTGCTACCCACGGCTCCTGCGGCACCCTCCTGTCCCCAGTTCAGGCATCTCCTGTGCCAAGGGCAGAGCCAATCCCTGCCTTCCTCACAGATCCAACTCCCACCTTCTCACTGCTGGGATAATAAATACCTCACGCCTGAGCACAGCGTGGGGCCAGGCTGCTCTCGGCTCCCCGACAGCACGTCCAGGGGCGGCAGATTGGCAGGTTGCTGGAGGAGGAGAGCCTCGCGGGCTGGCGGGCAGCCAGGACGCCGTGGCCTCCTGCCACAGACCCTGCATCTCGCAGGGCCAGCCTGCCAGACACGTCCCCTCGTCGCGTGACAGGCCACTGGGTTGTTTCACAGGCTAGAAAAGATTTGAGAAGGTCTGTTTCATCACTGAGAGGCCCATGCAGGGTCCCCTTCACTGTCCTCACTCAGCCTGGGGTTTGGAGCGGTTGGTGGGTGAGCCTTCTCCTGGTTCTGGTTAAGAATTGGTGCCCAGGGTGCTGCAGATGATTTTCATATCCCCATGTTTCTGATAGGGATACTCTGCATTTATTCGTTTCTGTTTTGCAATCCACTGCCAACATCACCAGGATGTAGACCTTCCCTTCACCATCAGTTCAGAAAGGCAGCCAGCCCAGGAGGGCCCAGGACCCATACTGACCCACCCATTGGGACAGTGGTGCAGGTGAGCTCCTGTCAAATCTAGATGCAGATAGCCAGTGGCTCTTCATACCTCAGCTGTGCCTGTAGTCACTGGTGGTCTTTTACCCGAAAGCTGGGTTCTGTGAGTCCCCACACATCAAACTGTTCCTTCCACACCACTGTCCTGGCATGGCTCCAGTCCCAGTTTCCACAGTGGGAATAAGCAGACAGCCTCTCCTTCCAAGCAGCTCTGGTGCCCAGTCCCACTTGCAGCTCCACAAACCCGAAAGCAGGCTCTGATGGTGTTGGTGAAGAAGAGAGTGCTGGTTTTCCCTCAAGAATGGGCTATTTGCCATGAACCACAGATTTAAATTATGGGGAAGACTAGGGGTGCCCATACATACACATTTTCAGATGTGTCCTCTTTTTCTACGGATAAATATCTCCAGTTGGATATTTTTTTATATTTTTCTGTTCTTTAAGCTTTATAGATTTCTCATGGTTTTCTGAATATTTGGTTGGCCCAGGAGGTCAAAGCCCCTTGCTGTGCTGCAGCATGTCTCAGAGTCTCAGACAGGAGTCCAGGAGTCCCCCCAATAAGTCCAATGCACAGACCTAATGCGTGTGTACTGCCCCAAACATGTAAATATCAGTCTAAAATGCAAAGAATAACAGGACACACACATGCTGTGCATCTGTCTGCAAAATCTTAAACAGAAATATGGGAGCCCTAGAGCAGAATTTGTTGCAAATGCGTTACTCAAGCCTACTTGGTCTATTCTTAGCGTCTTCCCCTCCACAGTAATGGGTCATGTTAACTGACTGGTACTTGCGTGATCTCTTTGATTCCTCATTATTATCTCCCAACTGTGTCTGAAGCAGAAGTTTCTGACATTGCTCACTGCTGTGGTGGCCACTTCTTGTTCCTGTGGTGCACACCGTAGGAAGGCTACTCATCTAATTTCCCCATGACCTCATGGCACAGGATTTGCACCCCACAGCTCCAATGGCTTAGATGGAATTGTTCCAGACATAGCTGAATATAATTTCTATCAGAATCTGGACTGTATTTTAACCACATTTAGCCCCTGACTATGTTTCAATTATGTTTCACCTTCCACAGACATTTAAAATGCCCTTGCACTTGCACACTGCTGCAGTGAGTGCAGCCCAGGAGCTGCTCTGATCAGCCGGGCAGAACGTGTCAGTGCAGAACTGGGTGTTTCTGATGGCTGGGCCGAAGCTGAGACCTGTGCGTCTGCTGGACAGCCATCTCAGCCCGAGTCTTGCCCTTTTTAGCATGCTTCGTTTGAGCATGTAAAAAATTGCTTGCAAAAACAACATCTGAAAAAAATCCTTCCAGTTTTAAGGGTAAATGTCCAGAATGTTAATTTATTAAAGCAAGTCCCACCAGACCATGCACAGGCTCTGAAGAAATGGCCCAGAGGCGCATAGCGGACTGAGAGCAAATGCTGAGAGTTTGTCAGAGTAAACTCTTGTACAAGTTACTTTCTTGTTGTTTCCACACCGCACACCCCTTGTGCTCCAAAGGATTTGAAAGACCCCGAGGAAGGTTGCACAATAAAAGTGCTCCTGTTAATGCAGCACCCCCGTCAAGCACGTGAAACTTTCCCCAGGGCCCCCAGAAGTCCTGTTCCCGACTCTTTGTTTTGCTTCACCAGAGCTCTGCCTGTACTGAAGGGGTTACTGTCTCGTACAATATAACAGTGGGGCTGACTTGGCTGGAACAGACATTAACTTCCACAGTAAATCTGGCAGGAGCTGGTAATTACAGAAAAAGCAGCCAGGGGTCATGGCCAGCCAATGCTCTGGAGTAACAGAGCAGAAAATCAAAACAGAGGGGGAAGGGAAATCATATTCATCATAGTCTTAGGGCTGAGGTCGGTCTTCTCCGAACTATCAGGAGCCTGTCGTCAATTGTTATGTTTAGAAGGAGCCTCTGGAAGATGAGGTAATAATAATGTTAAACATTAACTTGTTAGTGCTCCCGCTGCACTGCAAATTCACCTCCACCCCAGCACAGCTGGGAAGGGGGAATGAACGCTCCCTGGAAACAGCCAGGAATACGGGTCACTAATTGCACTCCTGCATTTGTCCCATTTCTGGCAGGTTTCTAGTGCTAACACGCGACCCAAATGTTCCTGCTTCACAAGTCCTGTGCTCTCCCCCCCATCCTGCATTGTTTCCAATCCTCTGGCACACGGTTCTCCCCTCGCCACCCCTCTGGAGATCGGGTGGCAGGGCAGGGAGGTCTGCCTGCCTGCGGCGCTGCCTCTGAGCTGGCAGGAACAGCACCCCTGTGACTCCTGCACAGGGTGGCAAAGCTGCACACATGAAGCACGAGCAAGCATCGAGCATGGCATCCTGATAGACCCTGGGAGAAAAGAAGATGGGTGGTGTTCCTGCTGTCCTACAACTCCCCACAGCTCTGCACTCCAACACCTCTCCTTCCAGCCTGAGCTGAAATAGTGGCTGCCCTATAGCTGTGCCTGTAAGCAGGCTAGCACTTCCTGAGAGTCTGTCCATGAAGTTGTGAGGTCACACAGGAGGTGAAGGGTTGTAAAATGCAGGGCAACTAACAGGTAAAATAGTTACTTTGACACTGGAAAAGCCAAAAGCACTTCAGCTTTGGACTTTGGCTTGGGCTCTCACATGCACAGAAACCACCCCACCATCCTAATGAGAAACCCCATCCTTTGTCAGAGTTGCCTAGATTAAACAGACAACATCCCATTTCAGAAACAGAGGAAAATGGGGCTTTATCCCTGGCCACGGTGCAGTTTGGCACGTACCCTCTGACTGCTGCCTGGCCTTGCCCAGCCCTTCTGTAAATGGAGGGTATTAAACCTGCTTTAAAGATGTGCTGAGGCTTAAATAATCCACAGTTACAGAGCACTGCTGACATCTACAGAAGATGAGAGCCATTAAAATGGAGAATTCAATTATCAGTGGGAATATAAAAGAACCTGAGATCTAATGCACAGAAAACATGGATTAACTGATGCAGATTGAGCTGGCCTCTGGAAGAAGTCATTGGCACGGGTGGTCCCATGTGCTGTGTACACAGTGGGCTTGCTTGTGTGGCAGCCCTGCTCCACTTCGAGGGAGAAGCCCCTCGTCACCTGCTGCAGAGGGGAGCCAGAACAAGAGACCCTTTTCTGCCAGCCTGGCTTTCTGGCTCAGGCTGAATGATCCTGGAGAAGGCTGGAGAAATGGTTTGTTTACTCATTAAATGACTAACGAGGTGGCCCCTTGTCTGGCTCTCTGCACGCCGGCCGGTGCTCAGTGGAGCGGAGGTGGTGGCCGCTGGTAGAGGCAGTGGGCGACCAGCTGGCTCAGAGGAGAGAGGGCAGGAGCCCTGCATGCCAGCCCCAGCCATGGGCCCCACCCCACTGGCTGTATCTCATCAGAGTTTACTCTCAAAGGTGTTGCAGTAACCATAGAAAATGCTCAGGGTGGTAAACAGACACCTGTAAGTATATGGAACACAGGAACGTGTGAATTATGGCTTAAAAAAAAAAATTGAAAAGAAAATTGAAAATTATGCACACTGTCTTCTAACCACTCTCCTGCATCTCCTTCTTGCATTCATAAAAACCCATTAAATTGGGAAAAGAAAGGTTACTGGGTCAGACTGGCTGTTAGCTGCTGGTAGCCAGTACGGCAGGCAGCACACACCACACAGCAGCCTGTCCCAGCATTCATATCCACTGCAGGATGTGACACACAAACGAGCTGTCAGTGCCATTGGTGACAGCAGTGGAGGGAGCCTTGGAGCTGTGTGCCACTGGAGGATGGGCAAGCAGTGCACGTCTGCTCACAGCAGCACTCTGCTCACTGGCTGTCATGCAGCCAGTGGAACACAGCTTATGGAGAGGCGAGAGGTGGCCCTGCCACTTGTGGGCCAGGCTGCAGCTGGGTAATAACCAAGCCATGGCATCACACTGTGATGTATTTTCAGGCTGCTTGATGGGCTGCAGTGCATGCTTGGGGCTGGGGCTCTGGCTCCTTTTCCCTGTGTTTCTGTTCAAATAAAAACCAAGAACTATGATCATCTTTTTCTTCAGGAGAATTGTAGCCCAATCTTTGCAGGCCTAAGGTGTTAATGTAAGCTTCAGGTATGCACACAAACTCTGGAGCACTTCTCTGAAATACAGGCTGCCTTTGTTCAGGTGCCACACCATTCACAGAAACAGGAGCCCACACAGCTGCCCCCAGGACCCACCTGGGTGATGCTGTGCCACCCAGGCTTCGAGGAAGGCTGAAGGAAGTCAGTACTGTCACTGGGCATGCAGCTCTCCTGCTGATACACAGGCACAGTTTCTCCCACGTAGCAGTGGGGAGGCATCATTTGCTAGAATTAAATATCTCCACCAGGGTAAAAGGTTCAGGTTTGGACCTCTCTGAGGGGGGTCAAGCCGAGTGCCACTTGAACTTTTTTGAACCATAAAATGTAAGGACACACAAAAATAATAGTCCAGGAATCTTCAGAAGATGTGGGAACAATTCTTACTTTAAATACAAGTGCAATTTTCTCTAACCTCAGTGTCATGATTCAGCATTTCTAAAGTAAATAATTTACAATAACAAAGGCAAGAAACTAAGACGTTTGTGTGGGATCAAGGTAAAAAAGAACTTTGCAACGTGAGAGAGATGAAAGGTAGATTATCATGGAAACAGAACATCTTGATCCTACCACTAAGGAAAAGCTGAATCCTCCACCACAAAACCTAGTCTGAGTCATTGTATAATGAACCAAGCATTGCTCACAAAAACTCAGCTCTGAGCTTTTTTTTTCAGATAATAAAAACAGTGCTGATATTTTATATTGAGTTAATGGTCTTGAAGAAGAGCCACAAAACTGTACTTTGCTGTACAAACCCCTACTGAAGAGAAGAAGTAAATCTGGAGGGTAACAAAGAGATTCTGGATGCACTGTTTACTTATCATGTCATGACACACACACCCCCAACCCCACCACCACCCCCCCGGACCTCTTTTCCTCCCACACCAGCACCTAAACCCGTTTGTGTGCTTGTTGGGGATTACAGGGTGTGTTCTCAGGGCTGTGGAGATTTACAGTACGATTCAAAGAAAAGTAGAAACCCTCCTGCTCTCTCCTTGTGTTTGCCAGTTCTGCTAACACTGAAGAGGAGAATGCCAACATAGCTTAAATCTCAGCAGACCTTTACAGAGCTCGCTCAGTGTTTCTATCCACATTTTACAGCTGGAGAAACACGTTCAAAGGCAGGACCTTGACACTACCAGTGTGCTTTTACAGAATGGATTCAGCTGCCTCAGAATTAGCAAGATGAGTCCTGGCATAGGCAGGTCTGCTTTCCTGGCAGCTGAGTCCCAAAGGCAGCTGAAAGCCCTCTTGTTTAAAACCATCTCCCAGCAGTGCTAATGCTTCTGCTCTGGAGCTAGCAAGAAGGGATTTCTATGGACATTTTGCCTGGGTGGGGTAAGGATTAAATGGTTTGCCCTGGACCAGTGTACAGGTTAGTGTCAGAACCAGGAAAGGTAGCTAAATCTCTGGCTCATGCAGTTAAGGATGTGTGCAGACAATTGGGCTGGGAGCTTGTCATCACCTCTTATGAGGAAAGTGAAAGGGGGAGGCCTCTTGGAGAGCATTAGTGCTTTTATTGCAGAGAGATATTACAAAAGATTGCACAGTGGAACATGTTCCAGAATCAGGAGGGAACTCAACCCTAAATCTTTTGATTCCTTTTGCAGCTGGAAACATGTCACAGCAGGATCCACTGCAGGTCCTTGTGCTGGAAAACAATGGAGATAAATGGTACAAGAAGGCTTTTCTCATATAAAAAACACACCTTTTTTTTTTCATAACATGAAATTGTTTTCACACAGGCCTCTCCCTAACACTAGAAGGACTGTGACAGGCTGAGGAATGAGTAGATGTGGCACGTGACACGAAGGTGCCGATGGAAGAGATGTTGATCTAAATTATACTTCACTTTAAGGCTGTATGACCCTTTTTCTTACCCTTTGACTGGACTTTCTGAATGCTTCCGACACAGATTTCCATACTTGAACCGCAATATTTCAGACACTGCAACTGTAAAACTCAGTGAGGAACAGCCTGAGAGCTTGACTCCCTCACCTTGAACCTCCTTGGATGTGGTCAGGGCGTAGCCAGCCACTGATGTGTGAAAGCCAGCATTTGCTTGCTCACTCATTTGCTTTCAACCTCCACCCCCCATAGCCATTGAAATGTTGCTTTTGGCAAGAACTGGGGCACAGGGGAGGGACAATTACCACGAGCACTCATTGTTTGCAGAATGTTTTTCTTAATGCCTTAGAAAAAAAGAGAAAAGGGTCAGGTTGAAAGGTCAGCCGACCTTTTTGTTTTCTTTGGAATGAGAGATTCAAACTCTTCAGAAAATGTTTTATTAGCTCTTCTGAATTTCACTTTCCGCAGAGGTTTTCTCTCCAGGCGATGTTTAGAGGCACCAGCAAGGAGTGCCCACGCTCATCAAGCTGAAGGTGATTTAAGGAGAAGGACAAGATCTGCACTTTAGGTAATGGAAAGCAATTCTTCGCTTCAAGTTTTGTTATGAAAGAAAAAACCCCCTTGCTTGCTGAGGAAGGAGGAGCTTGGAGAGTGAGCAAAGGGCTGTGGAGTCGGTTTTACATTTGCCCTGGTCTGCATTCAGTGGAAACTCCTCCGTTTGATTCAACCACCAGCTAGGCGCTCACACCAGGGGCATCCGCAGCCTCCCGCACAGATAGCGAATGTCTATCGGACAAGCCCGCTCAAGGGGCATTTCAGCATTTCAGCATTTCAGCGTTTCAGCCTCCGGAGCGCGGTGGCAGCCGAGGGCACGATCGTGTCCTGGGAAGGAGGCACAACAGCGGGCTGGCATTGAGTGCAGCGGTGCTCCGGCTCTGCCTGCGTGACCCCTTTTCTCCCTGTGGAAATACACAGAAAATGAGATTCCTCTCCTTTGTGAAGGGCTTTCAAACCTGATGACAAAAGGCAGTATTCAGAGCTGGGAACTATTATTGTTCTTCTCTGGGGGCATTCAGTCCAGGACAGGTTGGAGATTCAGCAGTAAACGAGGATAAGAAAATGCCATTTACCGTAGCTTATATGTGACATAAAAGATTTCATTCTCTTCATTTTGGTAACTTTTCTTACCACCTTATATTTGGCAAAGTGTATTTGTGAGGTAATCCAGGTAGTTCTACTCATGCTAATGGCTCTCAGAAAGGCTGATTTCTACTTTTTCATTTTCAGAGCTGCAGTCATTGAGATGTAAAAGACATAGGCACCAAAAAGAGATGTTCCTGAAATCAGGGTCATCGGAATAGTGTGGGGCCCTCAGGGATGGAGTTCAGACCACCATCTTCTCACCATGGATATATGAATGAGAGTAGTTTAGCACACAGCCTCTCTTGATCAGCAGACACTGAAAAAGTTTGAGTTTTGCATTCGTACTTCTCAAAATGCTTCACAGCAGGAGCAAGCATCACTTCCCCCTCCACTTATACTGCAGCACACAAGTGCCAAGCCTACCTGATAGATTGCTAACAGGTTTACAGCTGATTGCGGGGATGTGAGTTGCAAAGACAGGCATGTCTGTGCATGGCAATGAGCGGCCCCATGCCAGAGATCCAAGAAGCAGGTCAAAATAAACCAGGGTAACACTGGGTGCAGAAAGTAGCTCAGCTCTTGGAAGCAGAAGAGCTGTGTCAGCAGGGCATCCATGCTGGAGGTAGCCCAGATGATAAACCTGCAGGTTGCTGCGGTGCTCATCCAGCATGGCTGCCGGGCTTCCAAGCTCCAAGGCAATGGTTCTTTGGGTTTGGGAGAGAGCTCAGGGGCTGCAACACCACAGTTCATGAAGCAACACAGACACTTTTTCTTTGGAGGTGGGAACAGAGGGAATAGGTCTCTTCCTATTTACACCTCCTTCATCAGTGTGTCTGGGTGACAATTTTGTCTAGCTCAGGAAGAGCAGTGGCTCCCCATGGGTTTCAGCCAACCCCCAGAGCAAGCCATCAGGAGGCCTTTACATCCTCAGCAGACCTCCTGCCTCTGGAGTCAACCCCCAGCTCAGAAGACAAGCCCAGATACAGCTTCTCTCCACAGAAGCAATCCTTGCTTCCTCACCCAGAACAGTGCTGCCCTGCTGTGTTGCCTGTGCAGTGCCACCAAGCCCTGTTTCCCCACAGGTACCAGACTCTTTGGGTGCTGCACAGGACAGGGCTCATCCTCTGTAGTTTCACCAGACAGGCATTTGGTCAGCTGCCAGGGTTTGGGATGGCAGTTTGATGCTGCAGAATAAAGCCATGGATTACAGATCGGAGCAGCGTGAGTTTCAGAGATAGGCACCCTACGTGAATGCGAGCTACAAAAACAGAGCCCTGACCCTCTCCTCAGGCAGGGTAACCAACGCCCTGGCAGCTCGGCGAGCGGGCGGGCTCTGTTACCTAATCTCCAGCTGTGGGCTCCGCGCCGTGCCAAGTCTCCTTTGGCTCTGTCTAGTAATAATCGTTTCTGGAGCCCCGCCAGGGCCTCCTGCCAGTTCCAGTCACACTCTACTAATGCGAGAGGCAGAGTTTATTAATTCATCGCCAAGGCCCATTGTCTGGGACACTGCCTGGCTGTTTATTTACTCCAATATGGTCTGTATTTACTCAGACAGAGCAAGTGAGGGGACTTTGTTTAACTTTGCAAGACCTTCTGCTGGAGGAGACATGTGACCTTATGCAGAACTTCAGATAAATGTGCAGAGCTCGGGAAGGGCCTTTTTTTTTTTTCCAAGTGTGGCCTCAAATAACACCGGTAGCCAGTATTGACAAACTGTAGCAAAGTGTAATAAAGGAAAAGAAAACATAATAGAGTTCTCATTTGAAATACATTTGTGAGTGTTTTGAAGATAAAAGCAGAAAAACAAGCGTGTACCTTAGGACTGAGGCCACGAGATAGGGATTTGCAGCAAAGGGAAAGGGCTTTGCCTACAGAAAGGGACAAGTCAAGACATGTTAGCCTGAGGCCACCCTCCCCTTTCCACTGGCCTCCAGCAGCGTGAGCCTGCAACTGGAGGTGAGAAGAGCCTCCTGCTGAGGACATGGAATGGCACCTGATGGCAGCGTGCTGGCTGTCATACCGAGGGGCACACAAGAGGACCAATTGTAAAGCCCATTAAAGCTTTGTCAGTCAGGAGAGTATTTTTTCCCAGATAATCCTGCTGTACTGGCATAACTCTTGGTGTGAATTTCTCTTGGAATAAATGAGTCTTCTGCTAATGCAGTTGAAACTGATGATTAAACATGTTTTCTTCAGCAATAAAACCTGTTTAAGGAACTCTTGTCTTCTTGTTCTTGCTCTCACCTTCACACTGTTCTCAGTTGC
Organism: Hypocryptadius cinnamomeus; assembly: GCA_013400635.1. Lineage (NCBI taxonomy): Eukaryota > Metazoa > Chordata > Aves > Passeriformes > Zosteropidae > Hypocryptadius > Hypocryptadius cinnamomeus. The sequence goes on along the minus strand of VYZP01049101.1, from coordinate 71,777 downwards.
ACATTCATTTGTTGTGAAATTGTGCTGTGAACTGAATCTTTGCAAGAATCTCTATTTGGGAATGAAGGAAAAAAAAGCCAAACAAACTTTCTCCCCATAATATACTATATTTGCATTCTTGGCTGAAACACCTCTATGTACTTGTATAGTGGGCCAACTCAGTCCAGGGAAAGGCTACTGTATTCCTTTAATTCCCTGGTTTATTCAACGTGGTAGGAATTGTGCATGCATGTGTGTGCATATACAAACATACAACTACTTACATGCATGCGTGTATTTATAGAGACAATCCCCCTGGGAGTGGGGGTAGGGAAAATACGGTCATCTGAATAGTGCATGCTCTAGTCTGGCTTGTTTTAAGTCAGATCCTCAGTGCTATTGTAATATGGTTTTGTATTTAATTTCCTGTGTTTGTAACTCAAGCCAACTTCCAGTGTTGCTCGTGTGAGTGTTTGTTTGGGTTTCTCTGAGGGCCTTTCTTTTGTTGGAAAGTGTGAGGATTTTAACATAGCTGTTAACACCGCACTAAAAAGCCCGATCTTGTTTTCATTGGGGCAACAGCTAAATCGCCCTTGTGCTACAGCGGGAGCGGTGCTGGTTTCGTGTCCAGCATCAGCATCTCCACACACCGGCCCTGCCTCTGTCAGGGCGCACGGTACAGCCCTCCCCGGGAAGGTTTCCCTCCCTCTTTGCACCACGGTGAAAGATCTGTGTGTCTTAAGCAGCAGCCCAGGCTGTGACCGACAGAGCAGGTGGATTTAGTTCCTGCATCTCCAGTTTTCTTGTCTTTGGTGGACATGCCCTCACCTCTGCAAGGGGATGAGCAGGACACACTGCACTGGCCACCCCATGCTACTGCTTCATACCTTTGTGCAAACCAACTAAATGTGCCCAGTTGTCAAGCCAGCGTGGGAAAGCCAAAGTGCTTCTCCCTTTGGCCTTGCCAGCGAGGCCTCTCTGGGCATGAACAAGGGCGCTGCTTCCTCCCTGCTGCCTCAGGCCACCCCTCAGCGCGCTGCACTCTTTATGCAGGGACAAGAGACCTCAGAGCACTGATGGCACCGCCCGTGCGAAAACGTGTTTGCTGGGGGGTGATGGTGTCCATGTGGCCAGCTGACCACGGCACCGCTTCCCTTTGTGAGTGCGATGCCTGGAGCCCTGTCGCTGCCGTGCCACTCGCGGCCCAGGCGGGCTGCGGCATGGCCGCCCCTTCTGCCTGCTGCCAGCGGGCCGCTTGCACCACGTTTGCCCTGCCAGCCAGGGCTGCTGCCCTCCTCCTCCACAGGCAGTGCTGCCTCTCAAATGCACGCAGTGGCTGACACCGTTTGTTTGTTTACTGGAGAGGTTTTGCAATGGAGTGCGAAGAGAGGGATACAACGTCAGGGTACCACACCTGGGGTAGCGCCACATCAGTGGAGCTGATGGGTGGGTTCTGTTTCTGTGCGGAACACCCATTGCCTTCCCTGGGTTTTCCTTTCCACTGGGAGTCAGCAGCCTCCATGGTGGAAGGAGGAAAGTGCAATAGAAGTTCAGGATGCTCTGGTCTTCTGATATATATTCTGAGGGCCATGTTATTGTTCTGGCAACTGCATTCTCCCAAAATGCCTAGAAGTGAGAGGATTAGCTCTTGGGAAGTCGGTACCTGGGCTGGGCAGGGCCCAGCATTTTTCTGCCATAGCACACCATCACTGTCACTCCTCCCAAGGGCTCATACTAACAACTGCTGGTTCAATTGTAAGAAGAGTGGCCGGGTGTTCTTCGTGAGGGGTTCCCATATGTATGTTCCATACCAGCCCACTTCAGTCCAGATTAGTGAATTTTCCATGCTTTTGGGGGCTGGTATTCCCCAGTGGTTTATTTGGAGTAGCATGTGAATCCTAGAGGATGTGTAATCTTATGTTGACCATTGGGCCTCATTTGTGTATTTTTTTAGTTAATTTTTAAACACTGACCTAGAGCTCTGTATCCATTTTAAAATAATCCAAATTATAAATAAACAGACTGCCTAGCATGGGCTTGGAATAATAAATCAGGAGAAAAACAATTAAACACAACAGAAAAAAAATTGGTCTTGAGAGAAAACAGACATTGAAAGAAGAAAAGACACACCAATATATATTCTAGAGGGAGAAGGAGAAGTAATACAAGACTGAAAGAAAAAAAAGGTAAAGAAACTTCACGTGCTTAAAAACTTTAAAAAAAAAAGAAGGATTGAATTCAGGCAATTAATAATGCAGAATTAGCACAAACATCTCTGTTAGGCTTAATTACAATAGATTCATCTTAATGAAAAGTCAATCCTCTAAGCAGCTCTTAATATTCACCTTCACTGCTGGTACCTGCTAACTGAGCCTGTAGCTGTATCACATCAAAGATTACGCACAGCTGAGCTTCCCCCTCCCCAGGGGGCTGTGAAGGCAGCCTGGCCATGGGGGCAGAAGGCAACCTGGGGGCAAGGGGACCCCAGCAGCCGTGATGAGGAACAGGGGGCCCATTGCCCTCTTGTGCAAGTAGCCCAGGCTGTTTGCTGCAGATAGGGGAAGGAAAAAGCAAGAGTGGCTTTTACTTGGCCAGCTGATCTTTATTACCTCTGAGTTTGGTGACACAGGCAATGGTATTTGGTTCTCACTTGAGGAAGCGTGTTTGGCAGTGCAGTGGGTGGGAGCCATTGGCTGGCACTGTGGCCCATTCACTCATGGGCCTGAACTGCCATACCTATTCACAGTCTGTTTATTCTGTATCATCTCTCTGGCAGCAGCCAACATTTCTTTTTCCAGAAGATGCAAGACATCTTCTATAGTGATCTGTCCTGGAGAAAACTGCTTCTCTGTTACCAATAGCAAGAGTTTGATTTATGTTTTTCATATCACATCTCTAATTTAATGTTGGAAGTCAATGTTGCACAGGACCATCTAGCTTCATTTACTCACTCTTGGACACAGTGATGTGGCAGTAAGTCTGCTGATTGTTTTCATACTGCATCTGAAAAATGAAGGCAGTGCTTAGGTGGCCCAGCACACCACTGGACCAGCAGTGGAGTGGTGAAAATGGACTGCCACCACGGCACTAAAGGGAGCGAAGTCACCTCCATCCCTCCTGAGGCACAGACACTCACTGCAGATGTGCAGACACAATGCCAGACTCTGGGCATTTTGCCAGACCAGTAAGGTCGGAAAGCACAGGGCATCCCTCGTGTGCCCACCAGGACTGGCATTCCCAAAGAAGCCATCAAGCTCCATATAAAAGAGCACAGAGGACTCATTTCTCTTGAGCAAGGCATGCTTGGTGTGCACTGCTGCTGCAGTAAGACCAGAAGGGGGCCTGGTGGCTGTATTGGTCTGTAATCCACTCATCTATGAATCCTGTGATTTAAATGGCCACAGCACTGTTTCTGCCTTCACTTTTCTATCTCTTCCCCTCTTCCAGGCAGAAAGTCTGGTACCTCCAGTTGCCCTAAGCCTCAAGGACCAGTCCAATTCTCAAGAGACCCATGGTATCTCCAGCACACCCTGCCCCAAACCTCCAGGCTTGTGTCACAGGATGGTTTAAATGTTCACAGGACACACAGCACATAGTGTGCAGACCTTCCCCAGAACCTTAAAACAAGTGACAGCACAATATGTAGACCTTGGTGACAGTAGTGAATGTCACCAGCATTTCCCCACCTAGGCTCTACTACATTGCAGAAGAAGCTCCGAGCTGGGCTCAGGCAGCATGAGGAGGTCCACAACCCTTTTCCAAAGGTTTGTAGTTTGTCCTGTGAATCACAGAGCCTTTCTGTACACTGGTGCCACATCTTACATGAGCATGTTCCTCACTTCCTGACTCATTTTTCTAACCTTCTTGCATGGGCCAGTGGGTTTACCTGACCCAGGCTCATCTCTGTAGCTTCCACTGGCAGCATCTCTGACCCTTCCCTCTGCAGTCAGGGGTTTCCCTGTCATTCTGTGAAAGGGAAACTTGCTCTCCCAGCTTTGGCTAAGCAAGCCAACATCCCAGGGAGTTTCCAGCTGTAAGAACTGCCAGGGACATACACTATTTCAAGGAATATACACTATTGTGTCCTAGATCACACCTGACAGGGATGTGAAGCATAAAGGCCAGAGGGGTTTGCCCATATCCTGGGTATTCCATGAGACACCACTTCCCTCCTCCACCCATGCTGCTGCAAGCAAGGGAATTCCCAGTGGCATGAAGATGGGTGCCTCCTGGTCCTCATCCTCTTCACACACGATGTAGGTGGTGTTTCGGGCTGGGCTTTCAGCACTCCATCAGTTGGTTATAAATTGCTAGGAACTAGAAGGCTTCTCTGGATGACAGAAACTAAGCCAAAGTGACAAAGCTTCAATTTAAGTATTCCAGACAAAACCCTTACATTAGATGGGATGAACCATGAGTTAAACACCATTTGTAAAACACTTTGGGATCCTTCCTGCATTTCAGTGACCTGCACGCTGTAGCCACCTTTCCCAAATACTTAACCAACAGGCCTGACAGGAGCAAACATCCAAAGATTTGCTCATGTGATGCCTGCAGTTGTGAGGCTACCAAAGCACTTGGCAGCCTGAAGGGCAAACAAAAGGGACAAATGGCGGGTGCAGTGCATTTGTGGTTGCTTCCTTCTAGAAAGCAGTGACCTGCCTGTCCCAGCACAGTGCAGCACCTTGCAGCATAATATCACAAAGCATGAATGGCAGTGATTTGCATCAAGGGTTTTCACCACGATATCCACAGGGATATTTATGTCTGACTAAATAAACACCACCATATGTGGTGCATTTAGCACTAAGTGATTCCAAAGGGAGGCTGGAAGCAAAGATTCTCAGGCACCTGAGAGGATGCCAACACTGCAACACAGAGGCATGGCCAGAGACTTTGTAGCTCTGCAAGAGCTAGCTTTAATTACCTATCTCAGGTACTGATAATGCAGCACAGATTAGCTGCTCAAATATTTAGTTTTCTTGGGCCAGTTTTCCATCCAAGGCTGAGTCTCACATCACTATGGGCAGACTGCAAGTTCTGACAGACCCTGCCTAAACAAACTCCACCACTGTCCTGGAACAGAAGAAAGGCTGTTCAGTCTTTCACTTCTCAATCAATGATTGGAAGTTGGTATACCATGCGAACAAGTACAAAGCAATCCAAAATTCCCACCACGCCACCAAGCTCTTGCCCTTTTATTTGAGTATGCTCCACAGGAACTTTTGGTGAAGTTTCATGACAAGCAACCACAGACAAGCTGCCCTTTCCATCCTTGGCCTTGTGGAACATTTGATTTCCACACCTCTGGCATGATGCACGTGATGCCTTCCATGGATGCTCCTGTCTGGCCAGCACGTTGTTTGCAGATGGATGTGCAGGCTGAGGGCTGTGGGGCCAGCACCAGCTGACTGAATGGACTGCTGAAGCTACTCTTGCACAAGGACCAGGGGGTTTTGGGTGGCAAAGGCTGAAGAGGGTGAAGCCCTGCAGTGGGCCAGCTGGGGCAGAAAAAACTGGTTTCAGCATTCACAGACTAAACCAGAGTAATAAATAACTACTATAAAGGGTTGAACTGGGGACTCCACGTACCTGTAACGTGGTAATGGTTTGAAATGAACGGCCTCTGGAAGCACTGAGTAAACAGGTCAGAAGGTTTGGTGGCTTCACATATTGGAGAGATAAAAATTACACATTGCAGAAAGAAGAGGAGCCAAATTCCATTCTTTGCTGACATCCAACCAGGCAAACATGGCAGCACAAGCTCCATGCTCACAGGCATTCAAAACGAAGCCTTTCGCCACAGCTTCCAAGCACCTGCTATCTCTTTGTTATCTTCTAAGAGGAAAGGATCAGGGCTTATTTTTCTGTGTTTCCAGCTACCTTTGCTAGGGACCCAACTGTCTTAGTTTTCTAGCACAGACAGCAAGAAGCAGTTATTTGCTGGGTCAGCTTTAGATCCCTGGCTTCTCTATGAATCTCTCACTGGGCTACTTCTATTCTCAAAGAGCCTTCTAAATAACATATACAGTTTCAAGCCAAAAGGGAATTATGCTGTCCAGGCAGCTGTGGTTTATTTGTGTCAAGGTGGGGGCACTAATGTGTAGTTGGCCATTCAGAATCACAATTCTTTCAACGTCTTCTAAATCTCAGCTTCATCATTCCTACAGAAACAGTGTCTGGTAACTATTCCAACACCTTAACTATTAAGTTGCTGGAATTGCTTTCTTCTTTCCCTGCCTTTCTGTATGCACTTTTTTCTCCCAGCAGACTGAAAAAAACACATGCTCATAATTTCCCATCCAAGCATCAATATGATAAAACTTACCATATGCATGTTAAATGATGTTAAAAAGTTGGGTGCAAAATGATATCTTTCAAAAGGTGATGTTTTTATGCTGCTATCATTTCTCCCAGTAATATTTCCTTCTGTTCTCTAAATGTTCTTTCCTTAAAGCTTTCATTTTGTGGCCCTGCCAAACTGTCTATATTTTCTTAAATTCTCATTTCCTCTGGCACACATTTCTTGCTTATAGTTACAGTAACTAAAAAAAAGAAAAAGAAAGAGAAAAAGATTTTGCACAGAGCCCAATTTCCAGTATGTAATCTTCTTTCTCAATATTGCTTCACCACCCTTTTTATTCTCATGTTTCTGATTGCTGCAAACTTACCTGTTAGGTTTGGAAACTGTTAATTCACTTCATTTTCAGAGCTGTTCAAAAAGAACTAAGCAAGAAGCATCCTGGTCTGATGCGTTTTATAAATTTCTGCTTGCTGTGCAAAGGCTGAATTTGTCCTTTGTTCTTGCTGGTTACTTGGGTGCCGCATCTCTTTCCTCTTACACCTCACTCCATTTTTCACAGCACCAGGGGTTTTCTGTTACTTGGTCTCCCACTTCCTTCCCCCCTCCCCACTATGAACTGGGGAGTAGCTGTGTGTCTTAACAACATCTAAGGCTAATTCCTGCAGTGGATACTCAGCTTTCTGGGATTCAGTGAACCAGGTTAGATGTTTTGTAATGCAGGATTGCTTTGGGCTGCATAAGCATTCCCTGCATACACAGGAAGTGGCAGTAAAACAGTATTAGGAAAAAAGCAGTGAAAGTACTACTCCCTTCCTATGGAGTATTAGCACCATGAATGAGGTGAATGACCAAATATTTAATTTACAATATTACTAGGAGCAGCAATTTCCTCCAAGATGCTTTCTAGAGTATTCTGATTTGTCACAGTACTATGGAGAAATAAGTATTTTTCAGTCATTCTTTACAGAGATAAAGTGAGTCATCAAGATGTTGTTGCCCAGACTTTCAAAACAAGTTCATATTTTGTGTATTGAGTTCTCTGTATGCTTACCATAATTGCAGACTTAATCACAGTTGGGATACCCACGTGTACAGGGGTAGCATAGTCAGGGACACTCCCTTTTCCCTGAAAACACTGCATCACTGCTGGTGGTGAAGTGAGGAAGGACCTCAGCATCCAGCTCCCTCAGGCTTCACAGAAGACCTACGTGGCTTTCACTAATCTACAGCTAGGATTTGCAGAAGACTTTGCTTGTATCAGTCTCTTTCAACATACAGGAAAAAATAGTGATGAGTTGATGTTGTTTTCCTAAGAGTAAGAGGAGGAACACAACAAAAGCAGCTGCAGCAAACCAAGACTACCTATGACAAAGCAGAGAGCAGAGGACAGCCTCTAAGGGGAGCAGGGAGATGAGCAATAGGAGAAACAGGAGATCATAATTTTTCACTTCATCTAAAATTGTAAGTCTCCCCCTCCTTCAAAACATCAGGAAGTCTGGTATCCACTACACACTTCTTTCAGCCAAGGCAGCTTTCCCTCCCTGATGCTGTTTTGTGAGGTAAAAGAGCAGGTGACAAGAGGCTGTTGCATGCCTTAGTCAAAATGAGACCTTGCTGCCCCTTGGAAACCAAAGTGTGCAAGGACAGCCCTTTTCTCCTGGTAACTTTTAGACACACACCATGGCTTTTTGTAGCAACCAAAGCATCAGAGCTGCTGGCTTTGAGCTGGTGTGTTTTCGCTCCTGGTGGGAGGAGTGCTGTTCATGAAGCCTGCTCTGGGATTGTTTACATTCTGTCAGGAAGCTGCTTCTGTCAGGAAAGTCTCTCCCCATCAGCCATCTCAAGTATTTTCAGTAAGCTTTTCTAATCAAGAAATATTAGGAAACAAGCCCAAAAGCCAGAGTTACATCACACTGCTCTACCTAAAAGCAAAGAATATTTGTTTTTGTCTCTATTTCAGTACCTTTTGCCCTGGTGATGAAGGAGCTGATCCTGTTTTCAATTTTACACACACTTATCTTGCTGACTTGAACTGTTGCAGAGAGAAGGAGATGCTAAGCTCTGAGCTGGGAATTACTTAACAATAGCATCTCCTTTTGGAGACAGAGCAGGAAATCCCTTTAGGGTTGGGTTAGAAAAAGGTGGTAAAGCATTAAGAGAAAGCAAATACAGCCAGCAAAGTCCCCCAAGGTGAATCTTGCTTGGCTGCAAGCCTACAGCACAAAGTTGTGCTTTGATGAAATCTATCACTTTATGAGCCGGGTACCTTTAAATGGTTTTGAGTCAAACATCTTTAAGCCATTTTCCTCTAACTTTGTGATATTTCTGTATAGATTCAATACACTGCAAAGAAAGGCCAACTTCCCAGGATGTGAGAGATTTGTGAGGGCACTTGCAAGCAGATCTCAGGAGACACCACTGGGATCTGAGGATTGCTCTGCTGGGCAGAAGTGCTTTGGTGGCTCATGCAGGATGACCTGTAGTGGGTATTCAGAACTCTTCTTGAGAAGACCAGGCTTCTGGTGTATTCTTGATGGGGAGTGAAAGCTTTTGATAACTCTATAGGAACTTGGCGTCCGTGCATTTTTCTCCCTCTCTGGATAAAGTCTTGGCAGCCGCTCGAAGTCTATTTTAAACAAAGCCAGTGATTTCTGGAGAGATGGAAAACACATGAAGGGCACAGTGAAAAACAAGCAGAAAATCTGACTGCAGGACAGTGGGAAACAAAAGTGATAAAGAACACTGCTTCCTCCTCCTCCTCCTCCTCCTTTGGCAGGGCAAAGCACCTTGCACTACACACCACCACACCAGGGCTTCTCACTACTCTGCCACCATGGGTCCTACTCAAAACTAAAGAGCTTTTCTCTGCTGAGCTCCCCTCCCCTTGATGGTGACCCATGCTGCCCCGCCTCTGTGCCCAGCACACAGGTGGTGTTGGTGACAGGAGGTGGCTGTCACAGCAGAAAAATGGGAGCATGGGACACAAACAGTAATGCAAGGGCCTGATCCATTGCAAAAGCTCTGGTAACCAAAACAAAAATAAGTTATCTACAAAGAATGCAATTATGGTCAAAGCCATACCTCTGACCTAGGGCCAAAAAAGTGTTGTTTGTAACTGTCAGTATGTAGAGAAATGAACCTGTAATTTATGTATGGTGAAACATTATAATTTTTGATCTAGAAGCCTCCTTTCCTGTTGAAAAGCTTGGTAATTTAGTCTTGGTCACTTGGATCACATGGGATATCTGTGCAAACCCCTTTAAGCTCATTTTAAAGCACATGAGCACAGTGTGCCCAGTGGGATGTGTCTGGGCCCAGTGACCTGCCTGGGCTGCAACCCTCCTGCCCCTGGGAGGAAGGGCTGCCCAGAGCTGTGCCCTGGGAGCTCCAGCAGGCCAACAGCACACACAGGCAACTAATATGGCCCCACATCTGTCTTTAAGTCCTGCCTACACAGTCCATATGATCAACTGCCTCCACTGCTTCCCGTATGCACACAAGGCTGCTGTTACATGCTGGGTAGTCTCTGTTTGCACGGTAACCTCTCTGGGACAGGGAGGCTATCTTTGCTTTGTTTTGGAAGGCACCCAACTTGCTCTCAAGCATTCAACAGGCAGTCAAGAAATGATTCAGATGGAGAAGCAGAAACACGATTTGCCTGGGCTTGACAGAATTTCTTTATCAGTTCTCTGTTCAAATCAAATTAGGCTGGCAAGGACCAAAAGAAGTGACTGTCTGGAGACTGTTTGGTAGCCCCCAAAAGCTGTTGCTGTTTTGTTATTTTGGTACAATATTTTCAGGAGATGTCCACAATAAAAAAAATACTATCACATCTGCTACCAGTTGGTGTCCTTAGAAGCCATCCCAAAAGACAGATCAAGGACTGAATAAGCATGAAAACTTTGGAGAGAGGTTTAGATGAAGGATAAGATATATTAGGTTTGGCAACACTATAACCTACCACAAATTTAAAAATTGTGAGTCACCCAAAAAAAAAAAAAAAAATCAAAACAAAACCAAAACACTAAAAACAAGACTAGAGAATGTTTTAAAAAATACTATTTTGGTTTTGTTCTGTCTTTTCATTTCCAATTCAACCTGGCCACTCCTTGGTCCTTGTCTGTTTACCAACATTGCCAACACTCCAAAATGTCTTGCAAGGGAGACAGCTTTGTTGAAAATGAAACATCAGAAATCCTGCTGCTATTCTTGGCTCTGGGAGCAGATTGTGGTCTGGTGGTTACAAGCATCATGGCCAGCTGAAACACACCCATGTTTGGGTCATCTGTAAGACATGAACCATGGATGTCTGGTTGCAAGAGCATGAATTTCCAACTTAAGGGCGAATGAATCAGATGGTAACACAGAAGTAGGAACAAGGTCAAATTGCTTCATGAAGTTCTCTTGCAGAAGGGTGACAACACGAATTGTAGAAGACCGTAATTTGGGATTTCCTTTCAAAAGGATATGTGGCAAGTAGCTGAGATGCAGTTCTGTGAAACAGAGAGCTGACTCCCATTCCAAGCTTTACTCAAAGAGTTCTCAAGTCTCTCTTTCAAGTGGACCATTAACACTCCAAAGCCTTACTGGAGGGCTGGAAATGCTGAAAGACACCAGGTGCAGGAACTGAAACTACAGCTGACAAGGCCCTGCCTAGGCCGATGTCTTCTAGCAACTTTTTTCCCCCTGGACTGTCAGGAGGTAAAATTGTATAATCAGCATAGAAATTCCAGCAGCGAGGCACAAAACCACATTCTATGTGACAGCTGACAACACCAGCATAGCACAAAGAAGTCTGTGATTGAGCTGCTTGTACGGTGTTTGATTGAAGATAAACAGAAGTTTGGAACTTCTCACTGACATTCCCACTCACCATGAATTTTTTTTTTTAAATGGTATCAAAAAGGTAGGGCACCTTTGCTTATGTGCTTTAAGGGCACAGGTTCTAAAATGAGCAAGTGATGACCCATTTTGAATCCACTTAGGGCATGCTTTTACTCTAGATAGAACACACATTCCTCTACCTCCTCTGGTAAACGTACAGAAAAGTGTTGAACCTTTCAGTACAGCCAATTAATCACTAGTTGGCAAGATGAAGAAGTGCTCTGGACAAGTACCAACTTGAAGAAAGAAAGAAAAAAAAGAGACATTAGAGACCATATCTTATCTCAGACAAAGAAGTGCAATGCACAGAAGTAATGTCCCATTATAGAACTGTGTCTATTCTGAGATTAACGAAATGCACTACCCTGTTTTCCACAGTAATGAGCAAGGAGAAGAATAAAAGGCCATTAACATCTTAACTTTGAACTCTGCAGCAACAACTCTCAGTTGTCTCCATCAGCTCCACTGCCCTGAACCAGGTGCCTGAGCTGCCCCTCAGGCAATATAGGAAGCAGCAGATTTCTAAGAGCAGAGAACATCCACTGGTGCCCTCAGCAGGGAGACAGCTGGGAGGGCCATTGAGGCACAGAGATCATGAAAAGAGTGTCAATAAACACTTCTCTCCAGATTTTGAATACCTCACAAAGTATTCAAAACCTTGGTATTCAGAACCTCTCTCAACCTGGTTCAAAGATTGAACCCTCAAATTCAATTGACTGTAAACAGAAATAGAGACTTTACAGTCTGACCATGCTTTTGCTAGGCCTAAGATGGTTGCATTCACTCTCTTTTCCCACTCTCTGGACTTCAAAATATCTGTGTTATAGATGTGACAGAAGGAGCTTAGAGCAACTCATCCTCGCATGTGTAGGGCCCTCCTCTGGGAACAGAGAGCACCAGGCTCAGATCCTGTCTGGCAGTAGACAGTGACTCTGGGTGAGAGTTCAAATGAGAGTTATTGGTTGACAGCAGAGGAAGGGTCACTCTCCTCTGCATCTTTTGTGAACCTTGCTTTGGTGGCACTCTCTGAAACAGGCTGCCCCAACAGCTATCTCAAATGAGAGGGCCAGGAAAACACCAGCTTGGTAGAATCACACAGGACTGTGGCATGAGATTGGTCCTGAGATGTTCAGTGCCTCCAGCAGAATTTTAGGATGGTGGGGAATGTGAAAACCCCTTCCAGGATTAGGCAGCAGCTAGATGAGATTGTGGGGTTGGACTTCAGTTTCAAAAGGGATAGGTAAATACCAATGCACCTTGCTGGATCTGATTCTGTGCCTTATGTTACAAGACAACAACCAGGAGCAATAATCCCTTTGCCCACCTTCCATCATTCTCTGTTGTATCCACTCCGATAAAGTGACAAATTGGTTGACTGGCTCCACGCACCTCTAACTAAAGATCACAGCAGAGCGGGATGTTAGCAATTACAGGCCACATCTACCATGTTAAGGGGAGTTCAGCTGTAGATGTGGCCTGTGGTAACCCCTTCTCCAGCAAGGGAAACTCCACCTGGCCAATCTCACAGGCAGCTGGTACAAAGATGGATATTCTGCTTTGGTTTTCCTTTTGCAAAGGGCAAGAAAACTACTTCAGTGGGAGTGAGGAGGGGTTCTGTTTCTCTGGATGAGGAAGGAAACTTTACCTGAAGGAAAAGCGCCTAGTTCAGATAGAGGCATAAAGACCACATAACGTGACATGAGCACATCAGCCCCAAATAACAGCTTACATCAACAAACATTTCTTTTTCTGATAAATCCCTGACTGATTAAGTATTTGTTCATGTTTGGGCACAACTCGAAGCACTGTTTGGATTCCCCTGTTATTGGCTCCCAAGAACCATGACTCACAATCATACAGGGAAGGAAGTGAAGGGGAAATGCTTTACTACATCCAACACTGCAGGAATGAATGTCATGTTGTTGTTACTAGTGTAACCCCAGGCAGGGATATTGCCATGCAGGGACACAGCCAGGCTGCCAGACCAGCAGTACTTGGGTGGTGGAGCCAGGTTTCTGTTCCCAGGTGAGCTGCTCCCAAGATATACATACCAAACCATCCCACTGGAGCCTCAGCCCTGAATCCCACAGGCTGCCAGCCCCACTGGGGGAGCCAGTGCCAGCAAGCAGGGGAGTTATGCACCTCAGAGAGCCTGAAGAATATCCTGGGTTATACGTCTTGTCCACTTTCCCACCCTCACTGAAGTCTTTGGTGGTCCCCGGCAGAAAGACTGAGGGCAGCAGTGAAAGGGCTGGGTAGCAACACTAACTGAGCCTTGCTATGCCACACCATCCTGGCACTAGGATTACAGGCTTGCACTGAGGGGAAACGCAGAGCTTTGCCCAAAAGCTGGCTGCAAATACATTGAAGTCAGCAGGAGCTTTTGCCAAGGAGTTCAGAGTGCTCTGCATTAGTTATAGAAATGACTTTGGTAAGGTTTCCTTGCAAAGTGACACAAGGACATACAACTAGGGTATTGGAATATAATTAAGAGAGAAAGAAGTTAGGATGGATATTGGGAAAAAGCTTTTGTCAGTAAGATTTATTAGTAGGTACAGCAGTCTCTCAAGGGAAATAGTAGAGAGCCATTCACTTGGGATATTTAAAATTAGACTAATGAAAGTGCCAGCAAAGATTCCACGGGGAGCATGCTTGTACTGAGGCAAAATGAGCTCTGTGACCCTGTCCTGTCGAAGGAGGGCTTTGTGCAAATGCCTAAGAGACTGGGCAAGCTGGCTGCCAGCTGCAGAGCCCTGAGCCTCCCTGTGTGAAGGGGAGTAGTGTGGAGAGCTCCGGGAAGCTGCTGCCCCAGTAGTGGAAATGTTGGGCAGGGTCACAGGGAAGACTCATTGGAAGACATTGAAATACGTTTTATATTGAGAGCATCTCAACACCTTCTTGCTAAATGATGACAGCAAGTTCACTGATGACACAGAGCTGGGAGGAGTGACCATGACCCAGAGGGCTGTGCAGCCCTTCAGAAGGGCCTCAGCAGGCTGGAGAGATGGGCAGAGAAGAACTGCCTGAGATTCAACAAAGGCAAGTGCAGGGTCCTGCACCTGGGCAGGAATAACACCATGGGCCAGCACAGACTGAGGGCTGAGCTGCTGGGAAGCAGCTCTGTGGAGAAGGACTGGAGGTCCTGGTGGACAACAAACTGTCCCTGAGCCAGCAGTGTGTCCTGGTGGCCAAGAAGGCCAATGGGATCCTGAGCTGCATTAAGAAGAGCATGGCCAGCAGATCGAGGGAGGGGATACTTCACTGTGAGTTAGCAGTGGTCCCAACACTTTCCTTCATATTCTCAAACTGGTCACTCGTCACCCTGTTTACTAAGATCTCCTTAGGAAGAGCCATCCTCCCAAACAGCTCCCTGTTCAGTAGTCATGGCAGTAAGTCTGGTAGCAAAGGTGTCTGAAAATGGGAATTTCTCAGTGGTGTGGGTGACCCTGCTGTTCTACACTCACTGCTGGATTGCAGAGAGTCATGGTTCAGGCTGATCATCATAACCAGCCCTGAAATGTAAACATAAGCCCCATTATCCTGCTTGTGCCCTTGCTGTCTCAGATTGAGTTGGTGTGTTCCAATACCATAGTGGACTGCTACAACAGATCATGTACTGTAATTTAAAAAGGGTGGTGATGTAAAATGATTGAAACAACCAATTAATTTACATATTCCATTAATCTTTCCTAGCTATTTATTTCTGTTGAATTTTTTTCAAAAACTTGCAGTGTTGAAAGAAGTCAAGCCTCATTGTCCTCTTATTAAGAGCTAACTGTCTCCATGAAAACAAAGTTTCATGACTGCTGCTGTCGTGATTTGAGCAGCAGACGTAAACAGGGTCATCTCCAGCCATAGTGGGTGGATGTTTAGTTTATAGCGCTGAGGTTAAGAGTGAAAGCGTGTGACTAAGAGCAGAAAACAGAGGAGTCTTTGTATACATCAAGAGCCCTGAGGCAAAACACAGAGAAGGAGAATGCTGACACAGACTTTAATGGAGAAAGAAAAGAGTCCATTATGAATGTTACAGAGAACATAATTCATTTAAGAGAAATCAAGATTTAAAGGACTTATAGAGGGCAATAGGAATACTGATGTCAGTGTGTCACGCCTGGTGGTTTGTTGTCAGACTCTCTAGCTGTGTTGGGGCACCATGCATCATGTCAGGTGGAAGACAACCCACTATCAGAAATTATTGTCACCTCCTTTATAGATTCCTGTTGGAAACAGGATTCTTTCAGTTGAAGCCTCTTGACAGAAACCAGTAATATGAACAATGAAACAACTGTAGCTCTTGCATTTTAACACCAACCTCCAAAAGCTGTCAAAAGCTTTCAGGATGCTTTTTCCTCCCCAAACCCCATCTCTTCATAACCAGAAACATGAGGCAAGGGGGGTGCAAACAAAATAAGGAAATGAGGCTGTATCATGTCTGAATTACTCAAGCATGAGAGCACAAGGAGAAAGCTGGTTAGTACAGTTGTTTCCAAGCTTGCATATACATTGCGGAGACTGAGGACAAGCACATTTACTGCACCATAAAACAATGTTATGAGTGCTTGAAAAATATTCCCCAATCAATACACTGTAGTGGCTTCTAAACTTCAGCAGCCAGAGTCATGAAAATGGAGTGCTTTGTGCAGTAGCTTGCGCAACCAAAGAACTTTCTTGTCCTCAGAGTGCTTTATTATTTTTAACGAGACAGACTGAGCACTTCTTGATAAACATTTTTTTCCTTGAAGCAGTAATCCTACTTAAACTTTTTACCTTGTCCCTACAGCATGCAGCTAGGAAGTTAATAACAGAACTCATTTTCCTTTAAAGTGCTAGTCATGTTAGTACAGAAAGTGAGGGACATGTGATTGTCATGAAAGGGGCCATGGCTGGAAATAAATTGAAACTTGCCCTGTTAGCATGCAGGCTTAGTACTTTAAGAAGTTTTCCAAAGCACATTTTCTACGATATCCAATTTCTTTCAAACTAACAATAAAATAAAAAGAAAATTAAAAAGTATTAATGTGCAATAGGAATATTCTAGCTTGTACTATTTGGTCCCGATGCCTAACCCTGAAAATGTTTCCATGCACCCTGAGTCTACTTTGCCGCAGGCAAGTAACGGCCAGCAGGTCATGATAGAGCCAAACCAAAGAGTCAAGAGTAATTTAGCAGGTCTCAGAGGAAGGGAGGCTGATCATACATCTGCACACTTGCCTTTGCTTTGAGCAAGGTGCAGTGCATGCTGCTGCTTTGGCAAATGCTTCTGGGGTAGCATTACAAACCATTCATTTTTAAAAGCCATTCTTCTCTTTGGTACAAGAATTGTTAAAGCTTCTAAGAGTGAGAGTTTAATTAATGGTGAGAATTTAACCACATGAAAATGAGGAAACTCTGAGCAAACCCACCCGTCGAAGTCAATCTCACGTCTGTCCCTCGTATCAGTGTGTTACAACAGGCTCTTTCACGGTCACATGAGGCTGACCAGGGGACACACTTCTCACTAGATCTAATACAATGAAAAGAAAAACTGTCTTTTTCCCCCTGTGGTCTTAGATGCACATGTGGCTTTTCATACCACACACATCATGTGTTCTTGGAATGAAAGGCCCTTTTGTAACACGCAGACACCAGTCAAGGCAACTTAACATCGGGTAGGATTGTTAACTTGGTTCCCTAAGCCTCCCATGCACACTGCAGCAGCATTGCACTGGAGGAACAATGGGGTTGAAGGAATTTGACCAGCTGTATTACAAATAATTCACAATACACATATCATTATTGCTGCTCCACCCAGGTTAGCTACCTTTACTTAGTGGAGGTAGTTTTTCCCAATAGAAACAGAGGAAAACTTGAAGACAGGCCTGATGATCGCTGTGCTTGGGATGGCCAAGACATTCACAAGTCTGTGCTTGAAGGAGTCATTACCACCCTACAAGCACTCTCACCTTCCTCTGCTGCCTCAGAAGACCAGTGAGAACCATATTTCCTTAACAGGATTATCTAGCAATGAGTCTTTATTCTTAAGGCCTCTGTGCCTTTGAATGTACCTGTGTAGGCAGTAGGTAAGTAAGTGGTCATCAATCAAAGATTACATTTTGCAAATTTGGAGGATGTACCTCATGTATTTTAACAAGATCTTCCTGATTTGAAGTGGGTTAACTGTGCAGTTCCAAGCAGCAGCAGTTCTCTGTCCAAGCATGGAAATATATCTTCTTGAAAGACTATTTTATAAATCAAATTATGCCCAAAGAAAGCAGTCCAATCTCAAAAGCAGATCTTGTCCTTGCCGCAGGGCCTGATATTAGGGTGTGCATAAAATGACCTACCAGATATTTTCAAAGTTGAACAACCCAAATTGTATCACTGATTTAGGTAACTCCAGAATAGGTCAGCTGTGTAAATGCCCTTCATCCCTTAAAAAAATAAATCAAGGAACACAGACAAATTTAACAATTTTATTAAAAATTGTACCAGTTATTAGAAAAAAAAAATCCAAGTATTAAAGTATTAAAAAGCACCAAAGAAGAAAGCACAAAGCAAATATACTGCACTGATACAAAAAAGGAGCTCTGCCCAGTCACCATTGGTACAGGCAGGAGTCCTGGAGGCACACAACCAGGATAAACAAAATGCTACATTCTCACTGGGTCTCAGTCCATGGCAAAGAAGGTGTGTGCACTTCAGGACTAATCCAGACAGAAATCTCACAGGAGAGCATCGGGTTTACTTCTGCAGCAGGACAGTATCATATTCTGGTGAAAATCAGAAGTCATGGGGAAACACTCCACTGAGAGGAAATTTATTAAGTACATTGCAAATTCTAGCTCATCTTACCATTTTTGTTTTCCAGATGAAGGACTCTGAACAACTTTGTTGTTGTTTGTTTGGTTTTTTTTTTTTAAATTTCCCACCAAAGAACAGTCATGCAGGAAGCACGGGGGGAAGGAGGAGAAGAAAATGTGAATCCACATTTCACAGTATTCTTACCAGTGAATTTCACCTAGAAACATGGGAGACTGTACTACATACCAAGGAAGAGAACACAACAGAGCCATGATTATTTTAACCAAAAACCCCCAACATTTACATACCCAAACTCAAATGTAGTGGCAGGCCAGTAGAAACAGACATACATATCCTGTGGATTGTTTTAAAATTTCCCTTTTACGAGCCTAACTTCTGACATGCATTTAAGGACATACTGACAATGCCATCCTTCCATCACACTAATCCCTCCTCCTTTTGTCATCAAATACTCCTTTCAGGAGTATAGACTATTTGATATAGATGGTCTCATCTAAAACTGAGTTGAGGAATCTGTGATGATGCTCTCCTGGAGCCATGTCCACAAACTGGGGAGACTCCTTTAGATTTAAGAATAACTTTATACATGCAAAATTTCCATAATAGATTTTAAAAACAGTTTAACAATCTACCCTTCCCACCCCACTGTTCCCCAAAGGCAGCAAAAAGTCTGAAGACAGAACTGAAACATGGCTTTAAAAAACAGCCCACAGACATTAGGTTTCGCTTCCCAGAAACCAACTTCCAGCATGGGATTCGCAGGAAGAGACCCTCCTTTCTGTGGCTAAGGGGGAAGGTGAGGCACATGGAAGAAAGAAGGGGTAGGGGATGTCAGACTGCATTCAGTTCAAGAACACACACACACACACACACATACACACACACTCTCACGCACACACACACAATTACATTCCAGTGCATTTGATGTGTTTGGTCTTTTCTGCTTTTCCTGGTGGAGAAGAGCTGAGCTGTGTAACACCTGTGTGAACACATGCAAACCAAAGAAACAGAGACCACTGAAGTCTTTAGGAACTGTAAAAGATTGTCCTAGGATCTTTTATCAGTTCCTTGAGGTATTTCTTCTTGCTAAAACAATCAAAGGCAACAGGTAGGCAAATGATCACAAATGCCAGTTTGAAAGACAGACTCTTTTGTAAGGACATTATTAAAACCTTTGTTGTCAAATTATGCTAATACTCAACAGTGCTTGGTTCATGGGCAGACCTCCCATTAATATGAACCAGCATTGCATTATTCTTTTATTTATGACCCCGCAGTAAATACTGCTGGTAAAACAAGGCAAGACCTCCACAAATCTGCATTCTTGTTTGATTCTAGCACATACACTGAGTGCTTTCCCTATTTTTCCCTTTAAAAATACCCTCAATATCACACCATTCAGCATGTCACAGTCTCACCATTCCCACAGCTTCAGCAGAGATATGGGTCAGGACCAGCAGCAGAAGGGTGGAATTCATTGAACAGTTCCTAGGGTCACACTGTAATAACTGCCTCAAGCAATGTTGCTTTTTCTTAAAAAAACAAAAACCAAAAACAATAAACCAACCTTTCTTCCTAGTCTACTAATGGTCAGGATCTGCTGTTTCCCAGAAGAGTGCCAAGTGCCACACCGAATGAAGTTCCACCTTGGGTACAGCTCCAGTGACTGCTATGGAGCAACTCCAGGACTGTAGTAACTTCACATACACACATTGCCTATACCTTTAGTCCAGGCTTGAGGGGACAAAATAAACAGCCAGTAGAAAGAAAGATGTCTTTGCAATCACACTTCCTATGCCAAGGAAGACTGGGTTCCTCACCCCTATTTCCTTGCTGACACACAGCTCCAAAACAAAGGCTGACCAGGAAGTTTCAGGACTCCTCAAACAAGAGTATAGCCAAAAAATATTTAGTAACAACCTATTTAAACTGAAATATGTGATCAGTTATGCAGGAATTCAGTGCTACCAGGGATCATCAGCACCTTGAGAGAAGGCTGCAGCCCTATACAGATCCAGCAGCAGCACTTTCTATGCAATTTCATCCACTCCTGCCTTTTTTGTATCCTATTTGCAGCAGTTTGCAGCTATCCCTGGGCAGTCACTTTGTGATTACTGGCTCAGCTTTCAAGAATTGCAGGAAACAAAAGTAAAGCTAACTATTCCCTACTAGCACCAAGCTTGCTGGATCCCAGGATGGGCAGGTTACAACACAATCAAAAGAGTAGGAAACTGGGAAGGGATAGAAGAACTCCATCCCTCAAGGAAGGACAGTTGAATTTTGAAGCCATTTTGGGTAAGGCAAGTAAGTTATTTAAAGGCTGCTGGCACCATCAGCAGCAGCTCAAGGTTTTCTTAAGAACTGCTCATTAAAAAGAGGAATTTGTTTTAGGAGAAAGATCCAACTCTTCTTTCTAAATTGTTAGACTCTAGTTTAACAGCACAGAGAGAAAGCATCCCATTCTTTACAGCAGAACAAACTCATATCTAAAAACCTGAGCATAATCCTTCAGCACAGGATTTAAACCATGTTCTTTGAAACCATTTCTCCTAAAAATTGACAAATGTCCCTGGCAACGCTGCAGTAGCTACTCTGCAGGCAAGATCTCCCCAGCAAGTGTTCAAGGGGCCTTACAAACACAGAATGGGTGACACATACATGAGTGCTGCGCATCCATGTGTTTGTTGATAAATGTATGAAACCTTCCCACTACTTCCCCAAGTAGGTGAGACTTTAAGTATGAAGTAGTTGCTTTTCCCTAAGTGAATAACCAGCCTGCCCCTCCAAATCTACGTGAAGCAAAGTAAGACTTTTGGGTTGACAGAGCATATTTCCTTTCTCTGAGATACGCAGATATGGAATATAATTAAAATATATTATCAGTGGTTGTAAATCTCTGGCACCAGTAACCAACACACATATTGCAGGAAGTCAGCCTTTGTCTAGCATTAGCTCTATGTCTCCAATGAAGTATTGTTGTTCAAGGAGGTTTTGAGACCCTGGCATGACCAATTTTGATAAGTCTGTTGTTGCAGTGGGAAATATGGACTGGCAAAGATGTGTCTTTCCCTGAGCCAAATGACTTTACTGAGGCCAGCAGCCTGACTGAGGAACCATTTCAGGTACTTGTTTCTCCATGTTCAGAAGAGTCTCGTCCTAGATAAATTGGTTGGGTCTTAACACCAGAAAGTAGAAGTACCAGACTTATCTTTCCAGCTTATGCATCCAGAGGACAGGCCTTATTGACCTGTTTGGCCATCAAGTCAAGGCAGAGGGAAAGGGGAAAGCTCACAACGATTTTTAAATGTCAGAAGCAGTTGCTGAATTTTTCATAGTTTGCAGCATTGTTTGTAGCATCGACTGTTCTTGATAAAAGGGTCCTAGGAAATGCAAGCATCACATCCAAGGGCATGCCACATGGGGAGGCATCATTGCTGCCTTGCTTCCTGAGCCTCCACACTTCTACTTCTGCCTCTTAAAGAGTTTCTTACTTAAGAGTCTTCTCCTTAACATTTGGCTTCTCAGGAGTCCCCAGCTCAATCTGTGCTTGCACTACACCTCAGGCTTTCCCCACCATTAAGTCCTCTTTCTCCAATGACCAGCGTTTACATCAGGCAGACTGTGCAAAGCAAAGTATGGAAAGCCTCGTCTCTGGCAGCAGGGGCAGAGAGCAGCTTCCATCCTGCTGCAGCATAGTCAGCAACAGCTATCACTTAGATCACTCTGGGTAACTCTGTAGTGCACATGCTTAAAGGAACAACACAAAACCAAAAACAATGCCCCCTCCGAAAAAAAACCTCCCACCCTCCCTCTCCATAAAACCCACCCCCAAAAATATTACTTGAGATTCATTTATATGAATTATTAACCATCATGGACAAACATATTACTCTAGCTCTAGCTAGAAAAATAACACAAAAGGAGGAAAAAAAGCTTTTCTCACATAAACTCTCTCCTTGTGTTTAAAGAGAGTGACTATGAATATATGAGGGTGAAAAAGGCTTGGGCATCTCTTTCAGGAAGATAAAGTACATTTTGCCACAGTAGAGGCAGGATGAAAATCAAAGAGAATGGGGCTGAGAGAAAGCAAGAAGGTCCAAATTTAACTCTGTTCAGCAAACTGTTACCAGACACTACAGTGCAATGATGAGATTACACAAATACCAGAGAAAGCAGGAATTAGAGACAAATATGCAAAGAGGGGTGGAGAAGGAAAACATATGTGCAAGTAAATGACTCTTCCGTACAGAAATGAGTATTTTTCAGAGTGGATCAAGAGCAGAAGAATTTCTCAACACCTGCAGCTGGACATTTCTAACACAACTGAAGAGCAATTCTCTGGGCAGCTCTTCCTCAAGCTGGTTCTATCATTTGAGACCTCCAACAAGGTGCAGTGGCAATATGGAAATTTTCAGAAAAAATAATAAGGTCTGTATTGCTTCTCTGTTCATGTTTTACCCTAGCTGTCACTGGATCTGTGAACTAAGTATATTTAAGGCTACAGAGAAGCAGCAGCCATCAATATTTAAGGCTACTTCCTTTTGGTAGGGTAGTTTTGCTGTGCTGGTCCAATAGTGTCAGCCACATGGACAAACCTCTGAGTGCATACAAACTGACTGAAGATCTCCCTTGAAATAACATTACTGCTGCTAGTCAGTATATGCTTACAGCAGGCTCCAAACACTACACACTAGAGTAATGGACAGACTGCTTGTACAGTGTACATATCAGACTAGATGCTAATTAATTTCCCTGTCAAATCCTGAAGCAAAATTATTGGATGCCTGGGATCTAAGCCTTCTTGACCAACCACATTATATAGTAAGAGAAAAGAAATCCAAAATAAAATAAACAACCATCATAAAACTACTAACAACATATACATTAGAATTGTGGAAGAATGACACTTGTGCCATATTCCATGGATTTTGGCTTCCTGCTGGCTCATGGGCACTGAGAACACTGAACTGAAGGCAGACAGTGGCAGAAGCTAATATCCACCAGCACCCCCAAGAAGGTTTCTTTTTCAGACCCTTCTACTGAATTTTTTTTTTTTTCAATTGATGGCAATGACAACTTCTTGTGAGAGAGCTGTAAGTGGTGCCCAATGGAATGGCTGAAGAGGTCAGATTTCTTTGTGATTTTCTCTCACACAGGGTGCAATGAAATAACAGTAACCAATGAATAAAACAAGTAACCTGATGGAACCAAGATACTTGAATGCTTTTCATTGCTAAAAATGTGGAGGAATTGAGCATCTCTGCTCTAAAAGATATCCCAAGTATGTTTAGTCATCAATCCCAGGCATCACTTTTAACTAGCAGCCAAAATGACACTCCTGCACTCCACCATCCACTACTACCCAGGGCAGAGGAAGCCGTCAGTCTAATACCTGCCTCCCTTGCACAGAGGTCACCGGTGCGGGGAACCAGCAGCAAGCTTTACCAAACACACCCACATTCTGGCTTTCCTTCAACAGTGTTGGACAAGAGCTCCCTGCCTCACGAGGCAGGCAGCAGCAAAGAAGAGTCCGTATAAACACCCAAACTTGAAGACGAGGATCAGAAAGTCAGAGTCCTCACATCCGGCCGGCGGTGTGCAGTGTCTCGCCCCCGAACCAGTGTTTGTTCAGTGCTCCCTGCAGACTGGATGTGGCCTGAAACAGGCGGGCGAAGCTCACCTCTGCCCAGTGTGGTTCCTGTTCACCTCCGTGTTTAAGGCCAAGTTGTGTAGGAAGAGAAAAAGCTGCCACCACACTTGATTTCTGTTCTGCTGATGCTGTAGAGAAGAACAGTTAAAGCAAGGTTATTTATATTTCTAAAATTGCAACATACCACTTCTCTTTTCCAATAACAACTCAGTTACACTTTTCAAGAGCAGACACTTTAATCCCATCAGCATAACAAGGGGGTGCAGCAAGGGATGAGGAGAGAGAGGGAAATGATAAGTTCTCCAGAAATAATTGTAGCTCTAACATTACAAAAAGAAAAGAGCAGACCCTTTATGCATTGTGCACAAGAGGATTAAACTTTTTTTTTGCTTGTAGGATTTCGCAGAGTTTAGCCAAGTGCTGTTTTTAATCAGATTGGCTTCTGAGCCTTTCAAAAGCCCCAGCTGCATGAACAAACAACCTTTTTTTTTTTTTTTTTTTTAAAAAAAAGCCCCCCTTCACCCCGAAAGTAAAAAAAAGAAAAAAATATAACTGGTGATCCATCTGTAAGTGATTTGACACCGTGAAGGTCAAAGGGTTAATCTTCAATTTAAACCACACTGCTGAGACAGCAAAACTCTGATTTCATCTAGTACAAGAAAACACATTCGTGCACACACACACTCCCCCACCCTCCCCCCACCACATTTTCCTTCCCAGCATCTCCAAGATAATACTGCCCTTTTTATAGCCACTTTTGACAGTAAGCCATAAATAATCAGCCTTGGAGCCCTTTCCTACTGACTGGAGCCAATTAAACCTTAAGCAAGAACATACTTGAAAACACACAAAAAACCAAAACCAAGAGGTTATTTCAGGTCCCATTGTCAAGGAAGAAACATGGGAGTTGAGTTTCAGGGGGACACCAGACTACATAATGCAGCTTTGGGACAGGGACACTGTTCCTCCTTTTGTTATATGTAATCACCCCTGCAAAAGTGGCTCCGATTATACCCCCACCTTCCTGCACTTTAATGGCATCTCATACAAACAGGTGGGTTTCTCCTTACATTGCCCAGTCTGGGATACTATTTCACCTTAATAACCAACTCTCTATTAGAAGTCAGTCTTCATTTTCTCATCCAGAATTCCATATTTGCTAAGCAGGCATGATCATTTCTGGAAAACAAAACAAACCAGCCCAAATCTCCGCCCTCTACCCCCCTCCCCAATCCCCAGCAGACGAGGAAACAGAAGATTGGCTTCCCACAACTTTGCCTCGGTACACCGGAGTTCATAAAAGAGCACTGAAGCACATTATATGAACAAGATGTTTCAACTCAGATTAGCCCAAGAGGGTAGAACAACACAGTTGCAAGGCATTTTTTACATAATCACAAATAAGAGAGTTGCAACTGGAGTTGGTGTATTGGAGATGTGTCAATAGGCAGCTCTTCAAAACCCTTCCAGATAGCCACCAAATTATGTTTGTATTTCAGTGTGAGTAGATCTGTGCCATTTGAATCACAAGCACACACAAAACAGGCTTCCAGAAAACCTGTGTTCGTCTTACATCTTAGCAGTGGGTCATTGTTCTTGCCCTCAAGACTTAACAAGAAGAAGAAATGGATTTGGAAAAGTTCACACTGATCCCACCACACATTTCAAGAGTGCTGTGTTTGTAGCATAACCTGTAAGCAGTGGCTCTGGAGCTTGCTATTATTTATTTCAAAGTAACTAGTCCTGGGTTCAGTCCCTACTGATTGCACAGGCATTGCTAGGTTTACAGGTGAAAACAGTTTTATAAACTGTCCTGTAGGACTGGGTTAAAACCCACTAATTTGGTCTCAAAAAGCAAAAGCAAAGTTTTTGGTTTGTTACTCCCATCTCAGTTTGACCAGGTTTGTCCTTCCTCATCAAACTCCAGAGATTCTTAGCATCCGTCTCCATACAGCCATACTGCTAAAACTGCTCAAACTGCACAGGGAACCACAACGTCCCTGTGACATCTAGATATCAAGCTATTACAGCTCAGGCAGATTCCTTAAACAGAGATCTTTGGGTAAGACCTCAATGAAGTGGCATGCAAGAACAAAGTGGTCTTCTGCAGTTTCCACAAGCAAGGAACTATGCTAGGAGAGCATAGTGGACAAACATATTGCAGATGCTCTGAAGAAATCTGCTTTGTTAGATTATTTTATTCTATTGGCAGCCAAAGGGGTACAAAATTGTCTTATAGAGACTTAGTAAGGGAAAGGCAAAAGGATGTTTAAAACTTGGCACAGAAATCCTAAGCTTGAAATACATCTCAGCTTCATTGGTGGACCCTCTCTAATGGAAACTCTCATGGAATTTTTATAAAGTGGGTTAATTGGGGGGCACACAAGAGGAGTCCTGATTTGGCATGTACAGTTTTATTATTTCACACTGTTGGGAGCATAAACACATGTAAGAACCCCCATATTGATGTCCTCCTTCGTGTAGGAGGCTGCTTTGTGCATCTCATACAACAACAGATTTCTGATTATTCTGGCTCCTCAAGTTTTATACCTCACTTGAGGAGAAAAGGATTACCTGCTCTTTCCAGTGATAGGTAAAGGAGGCCATGTTCTGAAAAAAACAGTGGAAGGACTGAGACTGAGCTCATATGCCTTTTTCTTTAAGGGGGAAACTTTTTGAGGAAGGTATTAAGTTTAGGTTTTATCTGGTAAATAAGAGTTTTAGAACTGTACTTTACGATGGTTTACAGGCCTGAAAGAGAATCAGTGGGATGTGATAAGACAAATACTGAGAAAAACTCTAATATGTATTTTGCTCTATATTCTATTGTGTTTATTTCACTGCCTCTTGAAGTCACTTTTTGGTACAGCATTTTTGTCCTCTTCCAATTAAAATTGTTTCCTGTATTTGCCTAATACACTTAAGGAGATTTCCATGCAAGAGCAGAATAAGAAATATTTTACTCTTGGTTCTCCTTGCTTATAAGAAGCATAACATCTCACATAACTTTTTTAAGAATGTTGACACCATTTTGTTTTGAAGTGAAAAATAGAGCACTATGTTGAGGGCAGCTTTCCAGGTTTTATTCCTAGACCTAGGGCTTGTTTGTATTTCTCTAGGTCTGTATTCAGCCAGGATTTTCTTCCATGGTGGTGTGGTCCCACACACACTTTCACTGGCCCATGTACTGGAGCAGCTCACTCATGATGTCCTCTCCCCACAGTAGTGCTGGAAAGTGAACTAGAGCAGCACAATGATCAAGGCCAGAACTAATTTGATAAAGAAATTGCCCTTACTGTTTAACAGGTCATCCTAAACTATCTGATCCATGGCATCCTGTGCTCAGACTGACACTTGTTCCAGGACAACAGAAAGATGATGACCTGTGAGGAGGAGCAAGCTGGGACTAAGTGCTTCAGCAGCAAGCCCAGCTAATGGGGTTTGGAGCTATAGCTTCACTTCTGGCCTGATCTGCTTTCTGTGGTACTAATTCAGCATGGGACAAGAGCCACAGAACGGAATAGCAGATATTATTTGCAGTAAACAATTTATGGAAATAACTAAAAAATGCCCTTTTCACAAGTTTCTTTGTCTTTTTCCCCGGATGTGCTTCAGCCAAGACCAAAATTCTTAAATATTTCAAGACTGAGGAGTTTTTGGTGTGGTATAGTTTAGCTTTCAGGATGGACAGAAAACCCAGAAGAGTGATTCCATGAACTTGGCATATATATTTTTTTTTAATGTGATATGTTTTGAGACATTTTTCCAAGATTCATAACTATTGTGACACTGGTGTATCATTTCCCTAAGCTTCACAAGGCTGATTTGCCCTTTATCAAAATAACTCAATCCTCAAAGTCACTACTGCACAAAAATACCAGGGATGAACGCTTTGCCACCTCCATGTGGGAGCAACAAAATAACACTTTTGAGGCTTCCTTCCCAAGGAGGAAAGAAGCCCCTTTTGCCCTCTGCACTAACTGTAACTAAAGAAGAGTAGACTTGTGAATACAGTAAGTCAACAAAAAGCTGGAAACACATAAAACCATTTCCTATTGCAGCTGCTGCTTTTTAAAGGGGATATCCTTAAGAGACTGTCTGTCTGAAACGTAAGCATGAATGCTTCAATGAGTCACAAGAAAAGGCCATTTTACAGGAAAAGTGTTCTCTGCAGCAACAGTACTTTAATGAAGCCTCTTCCATGAACTGTGCTGAACCAAAAGCCAGACTACTTGTAAACAAACACAAAAAAAAACCATGCAAGACTTTTACTGGAAGCAAATGAAAGAGGAACATGACTGACCCGACACTTAGTCCTTCCCCATAATTAATTCCTAATACATGTTTCACACTGTAAGCATACAGATACGTATCTGGCAAATAGCACCCCAGACCTTTTGTACTCCTTCCTACCAAGCCCTTGCACAGGGTGATCAAAGGGAAGATCAGGACAGGTGATGTACTTCAAAGAAAATGCTGGTACATTGACACAGCTCCTTGAATCCATGAGCATAAATGTTTAACAGATTAATAAGACTCATTTTTACACTTGATATAAACGTGCCATTAACACCCGTTTAAAAAAGTAAATATGCTTGTCATATGCACATGTTGCATGTGTGTCTGTCTACCCTCTTGATCTCATGGGCAGCTTCTGACTTTGCTTCATAGCTTCCAGACAATTAAGGGTCATATTCTGATCCCATCTTAACTAGAAGGATTCATATGGCTGTAAATGGTGCTGTGAGACCAAAAGAAGAATAATGGCATATGTGTACATAAAAACATTATTCTTCCTTTAATGACTAATACAAGTATTAGCAACAAGTTGTTGGGATTGTATTTATTCACTGAATACAAAAATACTTGCACACCGGGAGCAGTTGCTGACTCATTGCTGAAGGCTGTTTTGGCTGCCAGGTGGCTGGAGGCATATTGTGCTACCACAAAATATGCTTTAGCTTAGAAAGACTAGAAAGTCACAGTCCCCAAGGCAACAGAGATTACAGAAGGTGTCCCCTACTGGAGAGAGAAATGCAGGCCATTGGAAGTCAAATACAAATCTTTCCAGCTGTGATTCCTAATGACCAAAGTATAATGCATGTGTAGAACCAGCAGAGAAAAAAAGGAGGCAGTAACAGAGGAAAAAAAATGAAAGAGGAGCTCAGCCACATGGTTTCTCATGGTAACACAATAAAGAGGATGAGAGCCCTTCCTCGGGAAACTCCATCCTTCTGTCTTGCAATGACTCTTACATGGGACTCAACTTGTAGTAAAAGGAGGAGTCATCTCAAGGATTGCTTCCTTTCTCACAAGCCTCCATCAGACTTTGCAACCAGAGCAACACGTGTGTTTATGGAGAGAGGACAGAGAGTACTGGGCAAAGCCGAAAGGATGCAGGGTGCAGGGGACCCCCAAAACCCATGTATGGGCTGCCCAAGCCAAGCACGGGAGAGGGCACGGACTGAGGCGCTGGCTCTGAGCAGCAAACAGTGATGGCTGTTGCCCCAAACCTGCTGCCGGCGCAGGTGAGCCCTTTCTCAGCTTTCTCGGCGTTTAAAAACAAACACGCAGCCACTCGCGCCTTCCTCTCCAGCGCGGGCAGGAAGGGGAAGCAGACAGCCGCCATGGCAACAGCCAGCTGACGGCAACCTGGGAAGGGCAAGCACCGGCCACCGCGTTCCCAGGCCCTCAGCCTTCCCCTCCTTCCCCATCCCGAGGGGCACGCTGGCTTATTTTCCACAAACACGGTAAATAAAGATCCCGCATTTCCACAGAACCGTGCCTGATACCACAGTGCCTTGATACCACTCTGTACCTGCGGCCCGCGGTCCGGCACGGCTCGCCCCCATGCTCTGGGTGTGGGGTTGTGTGTGTGACAGTGCTGGAAGAGATACCCAGGAGAGGACACCCCACACCGCCCAGCCACAGCCGGCAGCTGCAAGAGTTTTTGACCTTTTTAAGGGTTTATTGACTGAACCTGCGTGTGACGGGGCAGGGCTGTTCCACTGCTCCCGGTGTTCATCGCCTGCCCTGCGCGGGCCGCGGGACCCGCTGACCTGTGTTTGGCATCCATTCCTTCGCCAGCAGAAGTGAGGCGCTCCCAAAACTGCTCACTGCTGCGGAGACCCCCCCTAGTGATTAAAGTCTGCCTCGGGGTTTGCTTAAAATAACACTTTAAAAGTTTTGACAGGAAAAATATCCTGGCGCGGGGAGGAAGGGGTGGGCGCGGGGCCGCCCGGCTGCGCGGGGAGGCGGCGGGAGGGCAGGTGCAGGGCTGGAGCCTGCGGGCAGCGCAAGCTCTCGTCAGCAGCGCCGATGAGTCAGAGGCTAAATTTAGCCCGCGATATAAACACAGCCGCCGAGCGCAAACACGGCCCGGCCGGGCCCTCGCACGCACCGCTGCTGCTCCTCGCCCGCCGGCCGGGTCCGCTGGCCCTCGGGGGGCTCCAGCCCCACTGCCAGCACGCCCTCGGGTCTGGCTCCCATCACGGAAAACCTGACTGGGGTTAACAGGAGTTGCCTCACTGCTTGTTTTTGGATCGCTATTTTTTTCTGCCGTGGTCCGGTCCTCGGAAGGATTCCTTTGAGGCGGCTACTGAGGAGAAACAAACAAACAAACAAACCCCAACATCCAAACGGAGACTATAAAGGCTGGCAGGACATTCCTCCTCAGTGGCTTGAAACAAAAGAGAACTCTGCATTTGGGCTTTCCTGCCTTTCCACCATAAAATGTAACTGAGTAAAATACAACCATGTACACTCCTCACCATAAATAAGCAGTCCAAACATCTCATCATCCCCCTCAGAGATGGCACTATCTTAATAAGATCAACCAACCTAGGTGGAGGACTGGAGGCACAACAACTAGGTTCCTATCAGCAATCCCTGTATGATCTCAGTCAAGTTATAACCTGCATTTTCTGCTCTCCCACAATAAAAAATAAGTGGGGCATTACCACAATTATTTCTTAATTGAATAATAATTTCTCAGCTGTCACACTGCTACAAGCAGAAAGCATGTTACCACTGTCACAGTGCTGCGAGAGCTGAGGAAACCCAGAAGAACCTGTATAGACTGAAGGGGATGTACAGGGGAGACAGCAGCACTGAACACTGATGTTAGAAATACTGCAGAATGATTCACCTGCACTGTCTCAAAGAACTGTTTTGTGCTCTTTATTCTGGGCAATCTTGGTCTTTTGAGGTTGTGGCCCCACTGCCTCAATACAGTCCTGTGTCCAGCAGGATTCATGGCACACAGTTGCACGGAGCTTGCACGGCTCTCCTGCCACCCAGCTCCCTTACCCTTTGCCCACTTTCTCTACCAGAGCTAGGCAGGAAGTTTTGCTTTTTAACATTATCCCCTATTTTAACATGTAATAACAGGAACATACATGTAATATATTTAAATCTTTTGTCAGCTGAAAGCATAGAAGAGGCTAGATTAGGATGATGTAGAAGTTTTGTGGGTCTTATTAAGCTGATATACAATGATTATGTGTGACTTGCATCAAGAGTTTGTATAGCCCAGCCTCCAGCAGCAGCCTTACATGACTGCCTGAGGAAAAGCTAAGGGGAAGTACATGCAATAGCTTCCACTAGTACTCTCTTTCAGCATCTAGCTAGCTTGATCTTAGAATTTCCTGAGTCAGATCTGGTTTCTGTTTATTTAATGTCTGTTTCAATGGCCATAAACTTGTCTCAATTCCCCTTGAACCCAGATAAAGGACTGGGATGCACAATATTCCTTGACAAGGAGCTCCACTGCTTTCACCTGTTGCATGAAAAATGACCTCATTTACTTTGAGCTGGCTCCCACTAGTTTGACTTGATTTTGCCTAGTTCTTGTACTGGGAGAAATTAGTCTATTCATCTCCTTCATGTCACTTTTGATTTCTGTTTAATATTGCTTCCCTCTTGGTTTGTATCTTTTTTTAGGCTTAGCAGTCCTTAGCCCATTTTTTCATATGGAAGTTCTGTCGTCTGTCTTGCCCTTCTCTGAACCTTTTCCAGTTCTGCTGCATCATTTTTTGATGAAGAAAACCAGAACTTTGTATAACATTCAAGATATGGTAGAAACATGAATTTATACAGTGGCATAATTACATTCTTGTTCTCAATGTCTTTTCTTAACATACCAAAGAATACCATTTCAGAGTAGATGTGAAATGGTCCAGCACATCTTTGTTAACCTACATGTCAAGTAATCAGCTCCATGGACAGCAGGATTTCAAAACAGGTGCTAGGCAAGGGGCAGCAAGTTGTTGTGTCCTTTATTTGCATGGGGAAGGTACACTTCCAAGCCCACCTCTTCCTTCATTGTCATTTGTCAAAACAAAAAGAAAGAGAAAAAAAAATCTAATAA
Source organism: Hypocryptadius cinnamomeus (assembly GCA_013400635.1). Classification (NCBI taxonomy): domain Eukaryota; kingdom Metazoa; phylum Chordata; class Aves; order Passeriformes; family Zosteropidae; genus Hypocryptadius; species Hypocryptadius cinnamomeus. The sequence continues at coordinate 39,791 of VYZP01049101.1, read as the reverse complement.
CATTAAGCAAAAAATCTGTCTCCGTATCCTTATATCAAATTTCTGACTCCAGACCATAAGAATGGCCCCTTCCTTTCCTCAAACCTAGGATTCCAGTTCCATAGCCCTGAAGGAACTTTGTTTTACATCTCAGGCTTCCCAAACTCACAGCCACTCTACCCCCTGCCCTTTAAACTCACTTCAGGAGTTCTCTCCCTCACCATGTTTGTGCACCCTCAGCTGGAGATTTGAGTCCTGCACCAGTGGGCAACACACAGAAAGCAGAGCTGAAGAGGTGACCCACTGCTGTGCACAGCAGCAGCAAGGACCAGCCAGCAGGGGAGATCCTGAAACGCACTGACCTACTCAAGAAACAAATGAACGAAAACACGTACCCCAGGCCTCAAAGAGACTGTAGGTACAAGTGAAGTATGGAGCTGCTGGTGCTACAGGCTTAGCTGCAGGACAGTCTGAATGTCTGCATTATTATTAGGAAGCTTTCCTGAACATTTTTGCCTAAAATATAAGGTCATCATAAAGAACAGATACCTGCAAACAATGCCAGTGTAAAAAATGCAACTGTTAAAAGTGCCTTGAATGTCCTTAATAGTGAAAAAAGCCTGATGGAGTTTGGGATAAATGATGCACGTGTAGTACCACGTACCCATTCTCTCACACCAATAAGTTTCCGACAAGCGATGCAGGCTCCCTGTTGCATAAGTAGAAGTGTCTCAGAGGAGGCCTTGATAACTCTTATGAGAGACAGACAGGAAGAAGTATGCAAAACATAACATGTTTCACTTTCAAAGGAAAATAACATTTCCTTCTGGACATTTTCAGTGTCATTAGCTTGAGGCAAACAGGTACATGCCTAGCTGTCTGCCCACAGCCAGTGTGGATGCAGGAATTTTTGTTCCATGGGCTGCTGAACCCTGTTGCAGTGATGGTAAGACTTACTTGCTTAACCAACTGGGGAATTTAGAGAAACAAAATTTTCTATAGCTAGATCCACAGAGGATTTTTGAGCATGGTCAGCATATCTAAATCAACTGCAGGATTCCTGATGTGTTGGAAAGGGACTTTGTTGTTGTTTGTAATGCACTTATTTACTCAAGAAAGCTCAGTTCTGATTCAGCATCTGGTTCTCATTGAGGCTCAGCTTTTTTTAAACTGAGCTTTCCAGATGGGTTGACTGAAGCACAAGGAGGTCAAGAGACTTGTCTGAGGTCATACAGCAAGTCAGTGGCTCTGCTTGGACCTGAGCCCAGAACTGTTCAAGGCTACCACTCCTTGGCTCTTAAAGAGACAATTTTATCCCCTGTGAAGTGATCTTATCTCCATGAAGAAGAAATACAATAAAAGCAGTCCACTCAAAGCTGCAGCCTGCTTAAAAAGAGTTATTTTATTTGGAAAAAGCTATAGAGTTCCAGTGCCTCACTGGAGCCCATCAAACTGAAGGGGTGTGATCCTGATATACAGTGTCATCCACCCCACCCCTGGATAACCCCCTGCTCCTCTGGGGCGGCTTTGCTGCCGCCGCCATTCCTGGTTGTGTACTCACATCCCATCTAACAACCCCTCATGTCATGAAACACACTCTCCATTCAGCACAGGTCAAAGCCCCTCCTCAAGGCAAGGAAACCCAAGTGCACTCAGGACCTGAAGCAGAGCCCAAGCACTTGCTGCCACAGCCTGGGCATGTGGGGTGTGGGAAGCACATCCCAGCCAACCAACCAACAGGTCCCGTAAGCTCAGCTCTGTTCTCCATAAGCTCAGAGCACACTCTTGAAGTTCAGCCACAGGCTGAGCTACAGCAGCAGTTCACCGATTCCACAGCAAAACTTCAAACCAAGGAGGAGGTGGCAGGTACTGGCTTCTCTTGCAGAAAGCATGGCTTGCCTCTACCTTTGTTTTCCAGGGGCAGGGTGAAAAAAATAAATCAGGGAAGTTTGCTAGAAGCTACACAGCCTCAATCAAGTAAGAGACAGTAAAGAACTCAAGAAAACATAGATGGGTCTCACATGTCATTCTGCAGAGCCCTTGCAATCTGCTATTTAGGAACAGAGAGCGTTGCTCAAGTCTTGTTACAGGAAATTCAGCATCTTAAGGAGATGAAAGACATGGAGTTCTAGGGAATATTGTGTTATTGCTCTAGCACTGTTCTAAGGATGAAATAGCCAGGTTTTAAATTACTGTTTTCTGTTTAACATATTAATAGGAAATGAAACTCTGAAAGTGATTTTCATGCCAAAAGCAAGCATAGGTGCGGCCAATTTTCTTATTCTTACTAGATGCATACCCAAAAATCTTTTGTATAGCCAAGAACCACAGAATAAATACCATTTAGCTCCAGAAGCCCAGAGAAGAGATAACAGTGACTCTCCAGGGCTCCAAATGTAGGATGGGGTTAGACCATGCAGCAGAGTCCAATGACAACTCAGTGATGTCAGCCTCAGCAGCAATTGCCTGCTCAGTTTCTCTCTCAGCCAGGGATGTACATTAACCAGCAGCCTTTGTGACAACACAGCTGCAGCAGCAGAATGGGGGCCATACCTGAACTGCTGGAGAGTCTCACAGAAGTCAAGAGCCATGAGAAGGCAGCTCTTGAGCTGGCTGGATGCACCATTCCAATGCTACAAGCCTTTCCTAAATTCCACTGAAAGGGCATACACATTTTCTTTTCACAGGTTCACAGATAAATGTTTTGTAGGCTCTGAAAACAGGCACAGCTTGTTGAAAACCAGGCTTGCTCTCTCTCAAGACTTCACAAGACCACACTGGTGTGACTAACTTTGTGGTGTTCTAAATCTGATTCAAGACACCACTCTGGAAAGTTGGTTTTGACCAAATGTTTGAGACAAGCTGAAATGGGGTTTTCAAATCAGGGGTTAGTTTCACAGCAAGATAAACGACAGCCCAGTTTTCCATGCCTCAGAGACTGCCCCTTCCAAACCACAGCACACTGTGAACTGCTCACGTGTCTCCAGGGCAGACCGCCTGCTCCTTCAGCAACGGGCTGGTCAGAGTCATTGCACATAGGACAGAGGGGGTTCTCCACGGGGGATTCATGCCAAAAGCCAAAGGAAATCCTCCATGCAGGACTGGGAGGGAAGGGATTGGGCATGACAACAAAACACAAACACTCCACAGGGATCAGTGCTTTGGACACCAAGATGTGGCTCGATACTCAGTTTCCCTGACAAACAAGAAAGAATCCCTTAGCAGATCCAAATGCCAAGGCCTATCCCAGGGTCAGGTTGTGGATAACCACTGGCTGAACTACTCTGTCCTCGGGTAAGTTTTCGAGTTGGTTTGGTTTTGGTATTTTTTTCCCCGTTTTGTTTTCAAATTTAAATGGCTGAAGGCCCCCGCTCCCGTCCCCTTTACAACTTGTTGCTGTTCCAGTTCAAACAAAGAGCGCGGAGCCCCTCCTCTGGCGGGCCCCGGGGGCCGGGCCGGGCCGGGCCGCGCCGCCCAGCACAGCCGGACGCCTTTGTTTACTACGGCTCCACACGCCGGGCTGGCCGCCGGCCGGGGCTGCGCGGCCGGGCCGGCACCGGGAGCCGCAGCCGGGCACCGGGAGCCCGACCCCGCGTGCCCTAGTGGGGCCCGGGCGGGTGGGCGCTCCCGAACGCGTTTCCAAGGCACGGGCATCAGATAGGGACACTCCCCCCAGATGAAAGGGGTCAAATTACAACCAGTTCCACCAGTTCAGTGCAGGGCTCCTCTGCCAAGTTGGTTAAACCTTCCCTTTCCTGTGAGACAGCCTGGCGAGAGAGCGGGGCCTGCAGCTAACGCTGGCGAAAAGGCGCCACCGGGGAAAACCCCATCCAACCACAAACAATACGTTAAAAATCTCGTGGTAGCTCTTTATTCCTGCAGTTTGCTAAATGACATTCATAGCCCCATCTACATTTCTACAGGCTAATCTTCCTTTTCCTTCTTTAATCATCCAGCTAATAAGAGATGAGGAGTCCCAGAATTTCCTCATCTCTCAGGTGACACAGAGAGGACCAAGCCTTTGCCCAGCCACGAGCCACACTCTCTGACCCAGACAGAGATCCTCACTTACCTTTGAGAAGGGCTGCAAACGATCCCACAGGTAACAGAGGACAAACTCACTTGGAGTAGGATTAACTTTCTGTCGCTTTCTGAAGTCAGCAAAATTTTTTCCTATACAAGGAGATACACACCCTCCTTGTTGGGCTTGCATAGAAGTGGCAAACTGCTGCCTAGTGCCAAACTTCTGTCACCTCTGACCATCTCTGTATGGGCTGAGATTTCCATTTTATCTCTACTCAAAGGGGAAGGAGAGCAAGGAAGAAAGAATCAAGGGTTCTGGGGGTAATGGTTACTTTGTTTCTTTGAACAGCAGTGTTTGGTTTTGGGGTTTTGTTTTGTTTTGTTTTTTTGGTTTTTTTTTTCTTTTTGTTTTGTTTTTTTAAGAAACCAAGAATCTGGAGTGTGTTTTTCAGACCTGATAGCATCTTACAGGTGTATTTTGTGGTGAGGAAGTTAGTCACAAGTCACACAAGTCACACTAGCTACGACTGTCTTACTAGTAGCTGCTAGCAAGTCTAGTATGATCTAAATAGTCTTAACAACATTACATAGAACTACCGTTAGACAACAAGGAGTGTCAGAACAGACTCCAGGCTTGTTATCTCCAAGACAAGGAGCTGACATAAGCCAATGATGGCTACATGTTCCACAGAAGAGAAGGTGCTGGTGGTGAGGAAAACAGAGAAGAGTAAAAGCTATATTAAAAAGCAGGAGGAAGATCCCTGGGAAAAGCCTCAAATCCCACTGCTGATGAGCAGGAAGAGCTGGAATAGCAGCAGCTAACACAGGAGAGCTCCCTTCCCGGGCAGTAAATGCTCATATTCATATTCCCTCATATTCTCTTCCCTCCACCTGCCAGTCTTTCAGAAGAGCAAGCAATCTAGCATAAGCAAAATCCATCAGGATACTCCTGCCATTTTATCACTGTTGGCAGTGGGGTGTCTTAAACAACAGTTCACTTAGCTGATGGCTGGAGCCAGTCTTCAGAGTAGCACTCTTGGACAGGTAAACCCCCACTTTCCCCTCCAGAGACACCCTACCCTCTGTATGTGGAGCCGGTGGAACTGGTCGGCAATGCACTGCAACTTCCGTGCAATCTGCACCTCAGCGCGTGCTTCCCGCTGACCTTCCCGAGCTTCCTCCTGGAGGTGCGGATCCAACACAAAGCCAGCTGGAGGGACATGTAAACGGTAACCAGCACTCCCTACAAAACAGAGCAGAAGAGTCATTCTTCCAGTGCAAAGATTCTCTTTTCTGCTCAGTACACTTCATGGAGGAAAGAGCTGTACATAGTCCTGTATTTTTGACTTTTAAAGTTTAGTTCCTGAAGGCCAAACAATGACTGTATACTGTAACACAGTGCAGTAAAAGATTTGCCTAGCTTTCAAATAAACTTATATTGATTAAGCAGAGCATTGTGTTGATTCCCATGGTCAAATGAGTGGCGAGATCTTAAAATTGATTCCTTTTGCTTGTTTACAGCTCAGCCAAATGCTGTGGCTTGGGATTTAAGGACAGTTTTGCAGTGTTACAGGATCTCTGCCTCAAGTTGTCTCCCCTCAAAGGTAGAAGTATCTTTTGTGTCAGTCTTTTCTTAGTTTTCTGTCATTTAGTGATTTTAGTGATTTGAATTAAAGCTGAATTGGATACACAAAGCTGAGTGGTGACCCATCAGTTACTAGTAAAATACTGGATGGACATGCTACTTATTCAGCAACTCTAACTCCAGTGAAGAGCCTAAAAGCTGTAACTTTTTGCATCTTCTCTCCACTGAAAACTTCTAGGAGTTTCCACTTCCTATGTGAATGAGACAGACCATTGGTAATTAAAAATGTAGGCAAATTGTAGGACGGTGAACGTTTAGACATCTAGCAGTAAAATCAAATGTGATAGAATAAAGCCAAAGAGAGAGAGAGGGAATATCAAAGACAGCAGAAGCAATGAGCAAGTGTCTGGTTCCTGCAGTGGACAAGCAAGGGTAAGAAAATACAAGTTGTCTTTCTTGAGGGAGTAGGACTAAAGCAAAATAATTTCAGTCCTTTAATAGAACACCCTAATGAAAGAGACCTTGCTTGATTGGGGAAGTGCTGAAGGGACAGTTTCTTTGTTGCAAAGCTAGTGACACTGGAGTGCTCTTACCATAGAAGAGTCTCCGTGGCTCTTCAGTGACTCCACAAGGCAACATAACATCCTGACTGGAAGAGGATGGGCTGAGTGTTTGAGTTGCCTTGTCCTGCTGCTCAGGATGCCTGATACCGGGACCACAGCAGTGTGTGAGGGGGAATAGTTGAAACCTCCCCAGAAGGCAGCTGTAGGACTGGTTCTGTGTGAAAAAGCCAGTTGCAGTCATCTCACCAGGCTGACCTGCAAGTCCAAAGTCATCAGAGTGAAACACGTCATCGTCCAGCCCATCCAGGCTAGAATAGTCCTCTTCCAGGTAGCTGGGACGATCCATTGCTCCTGCAATAAAGGGACATTTGAGGAAACAGCTAAGACACAGCAAGAATGTTGCCCAGGAGAGAATGCCTTCTGCTCCAACAATAAAACACAACCGATTTTACCACACCTTCCCTCTTCCCCACTTCCCAGTGCTGCCCATCTGCATGGACAGGAGAGGTGAGCGACCTGTGGTGAAGGTCAAGGCTCTGCAGAAAGTCCTCAGTGCTGGGCCAGAGAGAGACAAAGTTCACACGTGTATAAATCCACAGATCCATTTCCACACCTGCTCACAAGTAGAGAGCCAACCCCCAACCTCAGCACATAGAAACAGAAAAGACGTTTTAAAAAGCAACCCAAATTCTTCTAATAGCCCCATGGCCAGTCAGCTTCTTTGGGGTCTGCTTTGTTTTGGCCTGCCATACTTGAACTTTATGGTATATCCCATTCACTTTTTCCCACCTATTTCTTATTGATGAAGAAAAGCTCTTGTAAGGCTGCAAGGCCAGATTTTAAGAAACCCCAGTGTTTGCAAAACTTAAGAGTTGTCAAAGCCACTTCTGTGAAGCTCTCCATTACTTCTCCCTATGAGGACCAACTTTCCTTTCAACTTCTCATTTCTCCCCTCAGCTCAACTTAAGACATGTCCCAAACTTGGCAATGTAGTCACTTCCTTATCCCTCTTACCCTCAAGCCTACATGCACTGTTAGTGCAATGGTTCATCCTACTACTAAAGAAAAACATGGCTGGTGTCAGTGTTTAAAGCAGGATTTCTGTAGTTGCCACAGTAAACACTCCTGAGCTCTGTTACAGCACAAAGCTGAACACGGATGGTAGAGGGGGAAAACCCCCATGAACCCTAAATCACTATTTCAGAGCTCTTTGCAAACATAAAGCAATTAGAAGCAGTATTACCAAAAATGCCACAAGTCCCTTTACTGTTACCTGTGCATCTAACCCAATTGGAAGACAGACTCCTAAGAGATCCATCTCCAGGATTTCCACCCAGTTCCAAACAAGGCAGTGAAATTCAACTCTTCATGTCTCTTCCTTTGCTCTGGTTTGCGAAGCATTTAACAGAATGGAAGACTAGCAAGAGGAATTTCAGGCCTGAAGGAGACATTAATAATAATTTTATAAGAATGTGTTCAGCGCTGCCCTTGGTGCTCCCATCTCCCCCCAGGTGAGCAGCACTCTGGACACCAGCACGCTAGAGACAACAGGACCAAGCAGTGCAAGAACTGTTTCTGCAGGGCTCTGGCTTGGGGGCACTATGGCTTTTTAAGCTGCTGCATCTCAGCAGTTCACTCAACTGAGCCACAACTCCCAAAGAAGCTTCTACAGAGCAGAACAGGTACCAGCTCCACAGCTGGATGCAGCTCTGCTGGATGACAACAGTGGCAGAGCACTCATAACATTCTCATCCATGGCTTAAAGTAGCACACTGAAAGGAGTTATGGGCCCCAAGAGGCAGGCATGGATGATCTCTTTGCCAGCTCTTCTGCTGGATCAGTCACCTGACAGAGAGGCAGGCGGGAATGTATTTTGTCTTTGCAGAAAAGTTTGCCAGATCTCATCTGTCAGCCTCACTGGGACACGGGCATTCCTCAAGGAAAGTGCAGCAAAGGCACAGAGCAAACCCCAAACAAAAGAGAGTTTAAAGAGCAAGTAGTTTAACTCGACCTCCTGCAATACAGTCCGACCCTTTTGCAGAGCTTTTCACAGAATGCCGAGGCAGCGCGACGGGCAGCTCGTCCTGCAACTCACTGGAATCCTTCTACAACCTCCAAACGCAGCTCACGCTGGGAGCCACAGACACCGGACAGCTCGGGCTACGGGTCTTTGCCCGGGCAGCCCCCGCGTCTCCGGTGCCGTGTCCTGCCCACGGCACTTCCTTGCACAAGCCACCGGCGACAGCCGCGGGCCGGGGCAGCCGCACGCCCGCGCTGACAGGCGGCGGGCCGGGAGCGGAGGGAGGGCTCAGCGCACACGTGCGTGCCAGCGTCCCAAAACAAAGCTGGCCGGCCTCGCTTCGCCACCGCTGGCCGCCTTTAACTCTTCCCCGCCCGGACTCTAGCCCCGCAGATGTGCCCCCGGCCAAGATGTTTAACGCGGCTTCTCCGCGCAGCGCCTTGGGACGAGACTCCCGAGCTCGGCGGGGCGGCCCGGGAGGGGCACTCTGGCTGTGGAATCAGCCATCGCCTACATCAGCGAATCAGCTAATTCCTCAGCGCCCACCGAGCTCATTCCTCGCCCGCACCCTCCCTCTTTCTTCCCGCTCCCCAGCAGGCGCAGGACTCCGGGCAGGACCAGCCGGGCCGGGGCTGCCCCTAGGCGAACCCCCTTCCCTGTCACGATCGCGCCCGGCCTCGGCACCGCCCTCAACGACAACCTGGCATAGAGCGGCCGGCCCCCAGTGGCGAAGGCGCTTCCCGGGCACTCACCGAGAAGCGGGACGGGCGTCCCTCGGGGACGGGGCGTCCCGGGAGGAGCCGCCACCGCCGCCGCCGCCGCTGCAGCNCGGGCCCGCTCCGGCCCGCTCCAGGTGGGAGCAGCGAGGGCTCGGTGCCCGGCAGCCCTCAGCGGGACGCGCTGCTGGCTCCGCGGCCTGCAGCCGCGCTCGGCATGCTCCCGCCGCTCGGCAGGCAGCCCCAGCCGGAGCTGAGCCGCAGCCGCGCTGGGATAGCTTTAAATCTGATGGGAGTGCCACTCCAGGTAGTTGATTTCCAAAAAAACTTTGATTTTTCAGCTTTAAATTACTTAGAAAGTTCTTCCTGACTTGTAAAGTCTGAACGCTGAGGTGTGAGGGTCTAGGAGTTCGCAGTGTGTTGTGCTCTTTCCTGTAGATGAGTACGATTACCGGACTGCACAGGACTAAAGAATTAAACTAATAAGGATAATTTCTTTATAGTGCTTTCTGTGAAGCCCCCTCGATGAGATTAGAATAAAAACGCCAACCCTCATGCTGCAAACAACAGCTCGGTGCAGTTACCTTTACTCTGCCAATGATTTATCAGCTCCCCCTGTAATCAGTGGCAAAATCTCACCATGTTTAGAGAGGCAGGACCCAGCTCCTTGGCGCAGAGCGGCACCCTGTCAGGCTGTTTTTGAAACCTACGTAACAAGATCACTTGGAAGGGAGGTTTTAAAACCCAGCTGGCAGCTGAGTAATGTTAATTGCTGTCAAGTCTGCCACACAGTTACTGAGGTTTGTAACTTAAACTCAGGGGAGGGGTTAGATTGCAAACCGATGGCTAGCAAGGTGAGGCGAATTACTACGTTTTCCTCGTATCACGTTGTTCTGGGCAGGCTCACAGAGTCTCTCCAGTTAAATGTTTCAGAGTCACTATGATTTTGAGTGAGGTATTTACAGTTGCCATTAATAGATTAACAGGCTAATAATGTTCATTGTCTCCAAAAACCCATTTCTTTGTGGTTCTTGTCCAAGTGTTCATTTCAACTCTTTTATTTGCCAGAAGGCTTGAGTCTACTTATTTACAAGAAGGTCAGGTCAAGTTTGACTTGTACCTCATCATCAAGTAAAAAAAAAAAAATACTCTTTTCTTTCATTTTCAGTAATGGACAAGGTTCCTAAATTAATTAAGCCTCATTGTTCACTTTTGGTAGTCAAGGGAATTGTGAGTAGGAGAAGAGGAGATTGATATTAAAAAAAACCAAAGGCAACAAAAGGCATTCTATATCTTCGAGATAGTCAAATTTTATCACACTGATGGTCAGACCCTGGCAAAATGCCAGCTGCTGGAGGGCTACTTCTAATTTGAATGTGCATCGCTATAAATAAAAAATGAATGTGCTATGATTCCAACCACTTATGTCTTCCAGACTGAGTAATAACTGCCTGCTGGTTAGGCTCATTAACAGTAAGAACAGTACCTGATCGGCTTTGTTTTCATCTCACTGAGCTGCAGTTGGGGCCACACTTTATATCCCCAGAGGCTGCATTTTGGGAACTCCTACTGTGTAGAAAATGTATGGAAACTGAAATCTATGTGTATAATCAGGCTGGATGGTAAGAGGGCTCAGGAAGGATATTTGTGCCTTTCAGTGATTAAAAAAAAGATATGGCAGCATTTCTAAGAGAGGGGACTCAGAGGGATTCCTTGAGGAAATTAGACATTGTTAAGAAATGGCTCCGAGTAAATAGACCGAAACCAAGACAGAGACAGTGAGTCTGAAATGGAAAATTGTGAACCAGGGGCAAGTTATACCACCAACCTCAGTGCACTCAGCTGAGAGAGTTTCTACAATAGTATGGAGACAAGCTTCTTACCTGGGAACTGGAGCCCAAGGGACGGATTCTCTGCCAGAGAGTTTTTGCTCATTAGTGTACATGGTGACATTTTGATTCAAGAGATTAATCTTAAATCACGTGCAGCAGTGTCCCTGTGACATCTGTGGGTGGAAATACGGTGCCATCCTATAACCTTTCTGTCAGCCTGCTCTACTGCTCAAAAGAACAGTGAACAAAATTGCTTCTTTTATTTGGTCATCCCCCTCGACATATTCCTCACATGTCTTCACAACTATTTCTTATTTTACTGACAAAATGCTATTGTCAGCATTGTGCTGTAATTGCAGAGTACACTGTGATCTTAGGCACGGGCCTTGCAAGCTGCTCTGCCTGGGTGGGCTCCAAAACCCACACAGGGCCAACTTGACTTTGGTGGGGGTAGTCTTGTCTGATGAGCTCAGTTTTCATTTCTATTTTTCTATTTTTGTAGCTCTCATGGTTGGAATAGGGAAATTAAGGGTAGTCTCATGGATCATAAAGCAAAGGATGAACAAGAAAAACATTCGGGGTTGATTCTATTTATTTTGTTATCTTAAAAACATTTGGTCAATGGGGTGATTTTTCAGGGGGCTCAGTCTGAGTGCAGAGGAGTGGAAAACAGTGTCTTCTGCCCTGACACATATCAGTGGCTTTACTAAATGTGTTCTGCCACACTTTATTGTTGTGTGAGGCAGAAAAAAGTCTCGAATTTCATGTTTGACCATCCCTGTGTATTTCTCACATAAGCCAGACTCTGGGAGAAAGCTGGCCTGTGTCCTGATGGAAAGGCTCACAGTGTTCAGCACCCGGTGCTGGTAGGAGAAAGTTCTGCACATTTCAATCAGTGTGTGTGAGAACAGGATCGCTTGCTGTCTATAAATAAAAGTGAAAGGATATTGCTGTTGGGGTTTTCTTCTGAAGGGAGCAAATTCTAAGGCAGCCTGCCAAGGTTACTCCTTCTTGCTTTTCTGAAACCAAAACTGAGGCACACTTTTTCTCCTCAGATAATGTCATTGGATTGGGAAAATGCTTCACCCTCTCTTGGGGTGCTCTGCTTGACTCCTACTGCAAACACTGAAGACAGGAGTTTGCATTTTCCATATAGCCTTTCTACACCCAGCCCTGCAAATTCAGCCATGCCTTAGAGATATTGGGCTGAGGGAAACACTGACAACCAGGCTTGAGGTGTCTGCATTTCTGTGTGTTACTGAACATGCTCTTGTATGCTGGAGTCAGTCTGAATCTTTCTTTCTTTCTTTCTTTCTTTCTTTCTTTCTTTCTTTCTTTCTTTCTTTCTTTC